>VDFB02320586.1:0-46927 GCA_007258455.2 Sequoia sempervirens | reverse complement strand
CTTCTGCAGTGTCAAAAGTTCCAATCATTGTTTCCTCTTCAAGTTGGGGTTATAGATTTCCAAACCATAACTACCCGACTATTTTTTGACACCTCTATATCTTTTCTCCATTGCTTCGTTTAATTTTCTAAAGCACAATTGACACTTTGTCAAAGCAATTTCCTATTTGACATTATTGCATTTCTAATGTTGTATCAAGTGCAATTATAAATTTATGATACATATTTGATAACAAATAATTACCAATACAAATCAACATAAATATCAATTAAAAAAGGTACAAAAATGTAGCCAACACAAAATAAATCCGAATAGAATACATTCACAACTTATATATCTAAAAGTATTTAGCATCTTGAACATATTACTATTCAAATAATTGTCATTTTTTCCTAAGAAATAGTCAAATTCCAAACAAATAAAATATGAGTAATACACTTGCTACAACTAATATTAAAAAATGAGAAGTTTTTTTTACTAAGATGAGTAATGCAAAGAGGATAAACATTTCTATTATCAATATTGAAAATCCCATTGACACCATCTTATCATAGCCATTGTCAACATTTGTATTCCTTGTGCATAATTTTCTCATTTTGTTGTCTTGATATCCTTTAGCTACAAAAGACGACTAATTTGGACATGCATTCTAATGAGAAATGGCTTTCTTAGAAATGAATTTTTTTTAGAAATTTACATTCTCTATAGTAATTGTCAATTACTTATTTGGAAAAATAGAATTTCAATGACATAATACCTAAAATATTTCTTGTAAAATCATAGAGAACTGTAAGGTAGTTAAAAATTTCAATTGTGACCCACATTGAAATTTCATGCAAAAATTCCTTTAATGATCATTAATTACAGTGAAAGGCTAGACATACACCCTTGCAAATTATATGATATCTGGGATTGTCAACAACTTCCCTCTTTGCACCTATGAACTACTTAGGTTAAGCTGATCATGGCCATTAGAACTACAAGGAAAACCAATCTTTTCAACTGTGGTCTAGATTGAAATTTCATGAGAGAATACCTTTTATACCATACTGGTCAGTGTGAGCTTGTCTAGCCATGATAGAGCTTCTTGACCACACATATATTGCTTAAGGTCTGAGTTAGAGAAAAATGCTTTCTAATTACTCATAGAAAATGTCATTCCTATAATTTATACAAAATTTAATGGTAGACATTTTTTACAAGTTCACTTACAATTATAACAATAAGGGCACACTTTATTGCAGTTGAAGTTGAAAGAAAATAATTGTTTCTTGTATTTTTTCATTGTTGGTGTTTCTCATCTTGTATTTTTTACCAAACAAATTTTGGGCAATACCTAGATGGTTGCTAAGGTACAGAGTCCCTAAATCAGCACATTAATGCTAACATCTTTTCTAGGTTGAAAGATACAAAGTCTTATTGAGTGTTGTTTATTCATTTTCTATTGAGGGACCTTACTGCTCTACTAATGAGATATTGTTTATTTAATGGAGGGATTTTGACTATTTTTTAACTGTATCATATTATTATCAGATCCTGAATATTTTAGAAGTGTGGATTATAACTTCTTCCAATCATTCATAAGTCACCCTACCACGAAGTTATGAAAGGTTCAAGCACATGCCTTATTTCCAATTGTTTGCTCCTTGTCTCCATCTCTCTCCTCCATTAGGATCCAGTTGACATTCTTTTCTACCACTTGTTCTTGGCTATATTCATGTTTCTCTAGGAAATATAGTATTCAATATGGAAATGCATTATCAAATCCCTTTGTGTGCTACACCCTTGCACATAATTAGCTCCATGGTTTAGTAAAAATGGATACTAATAAAAGTAATCTGTCTCAGAATGCTTAAGAGTTCAATTTCTTGAAGTTTCTTTTTGCACAAGCCTACTTACTACATGTACCTAACTAGATAGGTCAGCTCAAATGTCTTTCCTATCTCAATGTACAATGTTGCTTAGAAGAGTTAGTTATAAATAATACGTTGAAGGGAATATCATAGCTCTTGAGTCTAACCACAAGACTTATCTTTTGCTTACCTCAAGCCTTTTGATGTTCTTGAACAAAAGACACTTTAGATTCATATTCTAAGAAGCATATGTATGGAATTCATTGTATTATCACCATCTACTTCAGAGAGTTATGTGTTTTCTAGTGATAACTGGGTGCTAGCCTTGGTTAAATGTTGAGTTGCTCAAGCCAAGTGCTTTAACGATACAAACAATCAAATACAACATAAGAAACTTTGGCTTGTTATGCCAGATTTCAATTACTTCAAATTTGTAATTTTCCAGCAACAAATTGCACCAAAATTATGTTGTTCATCCAACTTTTTCTCAAACTTCCCTAACTTACTATCCATTTCAGAAAGACTACACAGGAATTTGTATATCTTTCCTCTTGAAGCAAGATTGAATGCATTCCACTCAATTATCACCACACCTTCACTAACTCTACTTTTTTCATTTGCATTCAATGAGATAAAAGTGGAGTTAGCCAAAGTTTGGTGAGCATTGATTCAAAATGCATTAAAAATTGTGCTTCAAGAGGAAGGTTATGAAAATTAATTTTTTACTCCCTTTGAAAAGGATAATAATGTTAGGCAAGGTCTTGAAAAGTTTTTATGCACAAGAAAAATTTGGTGCAATGTGCAACAGGAAAATTATTAAGAAATCTACATACAAATACCATCAATATTTGATACTACAAATAACAATTATTCTAGTTTTTCTTTGTCATAATAAAAAATGTCTCGAATACTATTTCCTGAATATTTAATGGATTTTTCTTTACATTCTTGAAATATGCATTATCATGTTTATGATATGGATACTTGCATTGGACAACTTTTATTTTAGCCAAAGCATTTTTAGTGTTAAACCATGTTGCATATACTATCAATTTCAAAAGTATAATGAAACAAAATTTAACACAAAAATGCTTCTGCCAAAAAACAAACATCTCCAACCCTACATGCTTAAAACAATAGTACAATTTTTTGTGCACCATCTAAACTAGTATTCTTCCATATTCTGTGTCATAATCCTCTGTGGCTCTAGGTTTTCATTTCTATACTTTGTTTGTGTTTCTTTTATCTCTATTTTTAGTATTTCTTGATTTTTATTCCCAACTTAGTATTTTTGTCTAAAGAATATACACATTTTAATTTAGTAGGGATACATTTAGATAAGATTAGGTGTATTGCTAATTAAATATCATAAATGGTAATCTTTAATGTTGCCTAAGTCTTGTCTATTGTAGAGACTAGTTGAAATATAAACTAGTAAGGAAATAAACTTTTCCCTTTTACAACATGCACTAGCTCTTGACTTTGTTTCCCATTAAATTTTCATCATCATTATATTCACAGTTAATGGCTACAACTTTACATTAGCATTATAAATATATGATTATGCAGTCCCTCAAAATTGTAGGAATGCATAATCCAAAGAATTTTTTTTGAAAAAAAGCATTCAAGAATAATTTAAAAAATTCAAAATACACATTACTTTTATTAAAAATATTCTAAACTTAAATAAAAAAATAGACCAAATAAAAAAACACGATCCATGTAGTTCAAATATTGTAAATCAAACATAGTGGCGAAGAATATTCAATTGTTAAAATTAAAAGAGATTGTTAATTGTTTGTTTAGTATCAAAATTTTAATTGAACCTATTGTTATGTTGTTTGTAGCCCCTACTTAGATTTTGTTGTTTACAATATTAGGGTTTTCTTTGCTTCACAAAATCAATTGCAATTGGTAAAAAAAGAAATATGTCCTCTCAACTATAAGGAAAGTTTGCACATTTGGTACACTATAGGCACTAAAAGCGGATCAAACTATAGGAGGAAAAAAAAAATTATAGCCTTGCCTAGGTCTCTTGTAGTTGTAACAATCTAAGATCTTCCAGAGTATCAACATACAAAGCACTACCAAGTTCATTGTTTTCAACCCTAGCTGTCTTTGTGGAGAATTATAGACCGAGTAACTTGCTTTTTTTGTTTTCAACCTTACCAATCTCTATATAGAATTACGTATCAAGTTCTCTATTTTCTCTATTCCAAATCCTAATCACTTGTGTGAGACTTTCAATCTTGATTGAATGAGAGTTAATTATATGTTCAACAAGGGTGATGATTAAGGTTTCATAGATATTCATGTGCACTTGAGCATTGATACAAAATGACCATGTACGTGATTGGTAGGTGGTGGTGTCATTCAATGTTAGGAGGTTGTTCTTTGTTTACTAAATCTATGATTTTTTCTAATCCTCTTGTACATACATATTCAAGTGTAAGCTATCAAGGTTTCCCATGTTTAAACTTTTATGGAGCATCAGGCTAATGCACTTTGTATCATTGCATGCTACCCTTCTAGCAAGAGATCAAGTTAATTTTTAGAAATGAAGTCTAATCTTAAGATCTATCTCTTTGCATTTTTTAAATCAACTAATTTACATATTCAAGCATAGGTGAAGGAGGTAGATTTAGAGTCCTGACTCGTTCAAAATTTGTTCAACCAATGGTGGAATGCACTATGCACTATGACTTGTGTGTTATATGAGATTCCTTCTCAAGGCTCACCATGAATAGATCCTCAATAATGCTGTATTTATTCTAATAAATGTATATGCACTAAAAGATTTTTCCTTCATCCTTCTTAACAAAGAAGGTCGGGTCTTGTAACCGATTATAATAAAATTTCCATTGTACTTTGATTGTCTTGATAAGTTTCTCATGTACTTGAGGTGATATATTTTTGTGAGTTCTCAACCCTAACCTCCATGTTAGGTGGTTTGGTTGATTTGACTCATATAAACCATGAAAACCATGAGAAATTAAAATACTAATTAAAATTAAACAAATTCTTACCTTCAAAAATATTTAACAAAAATGATAATATTATATATATATAATAGAAAAAATCTCTTTCATAGACAAGTTTTTATACTAAATGAAAATAGAAATATTATTTTGACGTGAAGATTAAGTATAGATTTAATGTTCATTATATTATATAATTTACTAAATGCATGAAATAATTTCAACATTTGGCATCTTTGCATGTTTATTAAATCTATTTATTATATTTATTTTTCTTGAATATAGTGCCTCAACCTGGCAGCAATGGAGGAGAATTTCTGTCCCGATGCATTAGATAAACATGCATGGCATTATTGCATTCAAACACGAGTCCAAGTGCACCAAAATGTGTCAAACGTTGGGGAAGTTCGGGGTGCTTAATTTTCAGCTGTTTATTTTTACGAGCAAATGCATGAAGAGATGAGCAAGGCTGGTCTTAGGATTGATTTAAATAAAATACTCTGGTAACCCAATTCCATGATTTTGCAAACAACAATTCTAATTTCTTGTTGTTTTAATAACGATCTCCAAGCTGAACCGAACCATAATCCTGTATAATTTGGCTATAAGTGATTTAATTGCAATGGCAGCTTCTTCTTCTTCATTTTCCTCGGACGACCACATGTAAAATTTGTAAATTATATTTAATCTTGGTGCTTTTAATGTAATGCTGTTATGGAATTTGAATGGTTCTGACTCACAGGATTGACTGGGTTTACATGGAATTTTATTTGCACAGGAGCAAAGCACATATGGAAATGTATCAGGGTGGGTAGAGGCTAGAACCCATTGTCTTCATCTGCAGGTCCTAAATTCTGATCTTCACCATATACCAGCCCTTGACACTCCTTGCAATAGGTAATCAGGCCTATAAAAAGCATTTCACAATTGGGTTATGCCTAAATAATCATTTTAAAGAAGCATTTTAGTAAATGATTTAGAGCTTCTGATACAAATTTCAATACACTTGCGCGGTAGTTTTATAACCCTTTTCAATGAATCCGTTCTAAACTTTTTTTTGGGCTCGATAAATTGATAACACTTATTTGTTGGTCTTTTAGTGCACCGGAGATGCTTGGCTTAGAGGCATGGAGTGCATTAGCAGTTTGTCCTACCCTAGGGCTCGAATTTGAATCAACCACCAACAGAGTATTCTTTTCTGGTACTGAGTTGCAGGTCAGTCAGTGAAGGAGCAAACATGCTTCTCTAATATATAATTAGTTTTCAGTTTGGCAAAAAAATTATTGATGGCCACAGATTGTTTCAGTTGATATTCTATGCAGAGTTCATTAGGTTTTGGAATAAAAAGAGCAAAAAGTGGGGAAAATGTAGAGAAACAATTTCATCTAGACAATATTTGTTAAAATAAGGAAAAATCAGTTTTGTTTTGTTGTAATTGGGAAAGTTTCCCAAAGACTTTTTTATAGTTTAGGATGTTTCTCTTAGATTTTTTGTTTTAGCTTTTTGAGTTGAGTAAGCTTTCCAAATTTGACTATTGGAAGTTTTTGTTAATAAAGCAGTGAAGACATTTGCTGTATTTTTTATGAGAAATAAAAGTTGTTTTTTCTCCCTCAGTGAATTATTGATGAAGAAAATTGTAGTTTCACTCAAGCAAGAGGTAGAGGCAGAACAAATTTTCAGCAAAGAGGTAGAGGTTTTCAGAGGTATGATAAATCATCTATTCAATGTTATTATTGTCAAAAGTATGGACATATTGCAGCTGAATGTAGAAAAAAGATTGCAGATGAAAGTAAACAAGAAGCCCAATATGCAAATGAAGGTGAAGGGCAAGAAGGATATGTTTTGCTAACATGCAGCACAAAGGAGGAAGTAAATGATGACAAATGGTATGTTGATAGTGGTTGCAGCAATCATATGACAGGACACAAAGAGCTATTTCAGAATTTGGATGAGTCCATCAAATCTGAAGTAAAGATGGGAAATGATACAATTGCATCAGTCATGGGAAAAGGGAGGATATTAATCACAACAAAACAAGGTGAGAAAAAATATATTGGTGATGTATTTTATGTGCCAGGTTTAAAGCATAATTTGTTAAGTGTAGGTCAACTTGTGCAAAAAGGCCACACTGTCAAATTTGAAAATGATTCATGCATTATTGTTGATGGTAAAAATAAGATGATAACCAAAATACCCATGACTACTAAGAGGATGTTTTCTCTTAGTATCAAAAATAATATGCATTTCAGTTTCAGTGCTCTTGTAAAAGATACACAATGGTTATGGCATCTTAGATTTGGGCATTTGAATTTTGGTGGACTAAATCTTTTGCATAAAAAGAACATGGTGACAGGTTTACCACTTATCCAAAAACCAGATGAAGAATGTGAAGGTTGTATTGTTGGAAAGCATCATAGAGAACCCTTTCCAATAAGGGATTCTTGGAGAGCTTCAGAGCCATTGGAGCTAGTTCATTCAGATCTATGTGGTCCAATAGAGGTTGCTTCATTATCTGGTATGAGATATTTTTTGACCTTTATTGATGACTACAGTAGAAAACTTTGGGTGTATCCTTTGAAAAATAAATCAGATACTTTCAAGAAATTCAGAGAATTTAAAGAATCAGTTGAAAAGCAAAGTGGTTATTTTCTCAGAATTTTAAGGACTGATAGGGGTGGAGAGTATATTTCTCATGATTTTCATAATTTTTGTATTGAAAATGGCATAAAAAGGCAGCTAACAACAAGGTATACACCGCAGCAAAATGGTGTAGCTGAGAGGAAAAACAGAACAATTTTAAATATGGTAAGGAGTATGCTTAAAGTTAAGAGTTTACCAAAAGATTTTTGGGCAGAAGCAGTTTGTTGTGCAGGTTATATTTTGAACAGATGTCCTACAAATTCAGTTTGGGGCATGACACCAGAAGAAGCATGGGGAGGATACAAACCTCGGGTAGATCATCTAAGAATTTTTGGTTGTATTGCTTATTCTCATGTTCCAGATGCACTTAGAAGTAAATTGGATGATAAGGCAGAAAAATGTATCTTTGTTGGGTACAGTGAAGAATCTAAAGCATATAGGTTGTACAATCCTGAGACAAAGAAGTTGGTGATAAGTAGAGATGCAAAGTTTATTGAAGATCAGGAGTGGAGTTGGAATCTGAAAGAGAAATATCAGCAAGTTAATATTCAAGATGAAGTTGCAAACACAGGAGCTAGTAGTAGCATTCAACAATCAGCATTAAGAAGAATTTCTTCTTCATCTCCACCTAGTCATGGTAATGTTTCATCATCCACCTCTGTATCTCCAAAAAGGTGGCAGAAAACAAGGAGCTTGTCTGACATATATCAAGAAACATCAGAGGTAAATGAAGATACTTGTCATTTTGCATTTTTTGCTGATAGTGATCCTATTATTTTTGAAGAAGCTATAAATGATGATAAATGGATTAAAGCTATGAATGAAGAAATTGCAGCCATAGAAAAGAATCAAACTTGGGAAATTGCAGATCTTCCTGAGCATAAGAAGCCAATTGGAGTAAAGTGGGTGTATAAAACAAAGTACAATGAGCAAGGTAAAGTGAATAAATACAAGGCCAGGTTGGTAGTGAAGGGCTACAAACAAAAATCAGGTATTGATTATAATGAAGTTTTGCACCTGTTGCTAGAATGGATACTATTCGTATGATTTTAGCTCTTGCAGCTCAAAAGGGTTGGAAACTTTTTCATATGGATGTAAAATCAGCATTTTTGAATGGTGTATTGGAGGAAGAAATTTACATTGAGCAACCACCTGGTTATGAGATTAATGGTGAAAAAGGTAAAGTGCTCAAACTAAAGAAAGCTTTGTATGGTTTAAAACAGGCACCTAGAGTTTGGTATGAAAGGATTGAATCATATTTTTTGAAAAATGGTTTTGAAAAATGCCCTTATGAGCCCACCTTATTCTTAAAACAAAATCAGCAAAGAGATGTTATGATAGTTTGCATTTATGTTGATGATTTGCTTTATACTGGAAATAATGAAAACATGCTTAGAGATTTTTCAATGGAAATGAAGGGTGAATTTGAGATGACTGATCTTGGTTTGTTGCATTATTATCTTGGTATTGAAGTAACTCAAAATAGTGATGGGATTTTTATTTCACAAGAAAAGTATGCAAATGATATTTTGAAAAGGTTTAAAATGGAAAATAGTAAATCAACAATTACACCTATTTCCATGGGTGTGAAGTTGAGCAAAAATGATGAAACCAAAAAGGTAGATTCTACTTTGTATAAAAGTTTGGTTGGAAGCTTAATGTATTTAACTGCAACAAGACCAAATATCATGTATGCAGTAAGCTTGATAAGCAGATTTATGGAGGATCCACATGATACACATCTACAAGCAGGTAAAAGAATACTAAGGTATGTGAAAGGGACAACAAATCATGGAATTTTTTATGAAAAGAAGAATGATTTGAAGTTAACTGGTTATACAGATAGTGATTGGGCTGGAAATCAAGATGATAGAAAAAGTACTTCTGGGTATGTTTTTAATCTTGGTTCAGGTGTAATTTCATGGTCCTCAAAGAAACAACCCATTGTTGCATTGTCTTCAGCAGAAGCAGAATATGTGGCAGCCACTTCAGCAGGTTGTCAAACAGTTTGGTTAAGAAAAATGTTGGAAGCATTGTTGCAGCCTCAAATGGAAGAAACAGTTATATTTTGTGATAATCAATCAGCTATTGCACTTTCTAAAAATCCAGTCTTTCATGGGAGAAGCAAGCACATAGACATCAAGTTTCATTTCATCAGGGAGTTGGTTAAAAATAATGAAATTAAACTTTCTTATTGCAGGTCCAAAGATCAAGTTGCTGACATTTTGACAAAGCCTTTGAAAGAAGAAGATTTTAGTAGACTGAAGAATCTTTTAGGAATGAAAAGTTGTCCCACAAATCAGATTTTAGGGAGGATGTTAAAATAAGGAAAAATCAGTTTTGTTTTGTTGTAATTGGGAAAGTTTCCCAAAGACTTTTTTATAGTTTAGGATGTTTCTCTTAGATTTTTTGTTTTAGTTTTTGAGTTGAGTAAGCTTTCCAAATTTGACTATTGGAAGTTTTTGTTAATAAAGCAGTGAAGACATTTGCTGTATTATTTTTATGAGTAAATAAAAGTTGTTTTTCTCTGCCTCTGTGAATTTAAAATCACAGTTAAAATATTGAGTATTTTATTTCTGTTTTTTTTAGTGTACTGGCATTTGTTGTTATTTGATTTATTATTTCTAACAAATATTGATATTTTACCTAGGTGAAAGGAGTGCTAAGGTAAACAAAAAATTGTTACAACATTTGGATCACAATTAAGGTAAATGTGCTAGATTCAAGGAACATAAAAAGAACAAAATGGGAACCTATGAGATGTTAAACATTCACCAAACAAAATGCAGAATGCAAAGGGAACCATATTGTGGGCATGCAAATGCATAAGTACAAAGCAAGGAAGGGTCCATGTTATAATTTTGTACCATTTTTTTTTTAACTGTTGACTAACTATTGCTATATTGTTTACATAAGGTGGAGGAGAATGACTGGTGCTGGAGCTCGAAATAGCAGCAACAACATGCTGAGGCTTTATACTGATGAAGGTCGCATAGTCAGCTCAGATTTAAAATGGACAACGATGAATGCTACATCGCATAAACTGGACACTTTCAAACACTAATACTGGAAATACAAAGAAGCAGGAAATGAAAACAAAAGCTCTTTGTGCATAGTAGATATTCCTAAATATAAATACTTATAAACAATACTTAAAACTATCACAATAAACAAAAAGAGAAATAGGATGCACCTCAAAAAGAGAAATAGGATGAACCTCTTGTAACAATGATTCGACTTGTTCAACTATTGCAACTCACACCACAATGATTTGACTTGCTCAAGCACTGCAACTCACCCCACTTTCTTTTGTTAGAATATTCTGGTAATTTCTACCAGCTGTAGGTTAAGTTTTTATTTTTATTTTTACTTTTATGTCGGCTAGGGTTAGATTAATTCTAGAAGTTAGGGTTAGGTAAATTCTAGAAACTTATTTTATGTCGGCCAAGGTAAAATAATAAAAATAATATGTCGACCTATATTCTAGATTTTTCTTCTAAAGTCCTCTATATAAAGAACTCATGTAAATCTTTTTTACTCAAGCAATGTGAATGAAGAATTTTGTTATTGTGCAGCAGCACGAATATTTTATTTTTTTCCGCTTAATTTCTTTGCCTCTACCCACTATCAAAGTGGTATCAGAGCCAAGTTAAGAAGCAGGAAAAAGAGCAGATTTGAGGATTGTTGAAGTTGCATGTTTATTTTTGGTGAGCAGAATGTTGCCGATTAGTCAATCAATTGAGTAAGCTGGAGTTTTATTATATACTGTATTTTTATATTGATAGCAGATTATTCATAAAAAAAAAAAGAAATTTAGGGTTTACAGATATTATTTTAAAATATGGCGTCAAGTAGTGTGCAAACTCAAATTCCAATATTTTCTGGTAAAAATTATGATACTTGGTCATACAGAATGAAATTAATATTTAATTTTGAAGATTTATCAGAAATAGTTGAAAATGGTTATACAGAACCACAGGATGAGTCTACTTTGAGCACTAATGCAAAAAATAAGTTGAGTGAAAATAGGAAAAAGAATAAAAGGGCTTTGCAGATAATTGGACAAGGATTGGATGATTCAGTCATTGGAAGGATTAAGCCAGCCACTACAGCCAAGCAAGCATGGGATATTCTGGAAACAACATATCAAGGTACAAGTAAGGTAAAACTTGCCAGATTGCAAGGACTCAGGAAAGAATTTGAAAACTTGCAAATGAGTGATTCTGATTCAGTAGATCAATTTGAAAATCGTGTTATGAATTTGGTTAATCAAATAAGGATGAATGGTGATGAACTAACAGATCAAAAGGTTGTAGAAAAGATCTTAAGAAGTATGCCTACTAAATTTGATACTATTGTTGTGCCAATTGAGGAAACTAAGGATTTGTCAACATATTCAATAGATGAGTTGTTTGGTACTTTGAAAAATTATGAGTTGAGATTGAATAGGAATAATAATACCTCATTGGAGAGTGCATTCAAAGCACAAATGACATTTGGCAGAGGCAGAGGAAGAGGAAATCTAGGATTCAGAGGAAGAGGAAGAGGAAGAAGCAATTTTCAAAGAGAAGAAAGGAAGAGTCCAGATCCAGGAGGATGGAGAAATCAAAGTTTCAATTCAAGGGGACGCTATAACAATCAAGCATCACAAAGGTATGACAAATCAAATGTTCAATGTTACTATTGCAAGAAGTATGGTCATATTGCAAATGAATGTCGAAAGAAGCAAGCTGATATGGGAAAGCAAACTGCAAATTTTTCTGAGAGTAATTCTGAGACATTGTTCATTAGTTGTCATGTAGCTCAAGAAAGTTCAAGTAACATTTGGTTTCTAGATAGTGGTTGCAGTAACCATATGACAGGAAATAAAGACTTGTTTGAAAGTTTGGATACTTCAGTGAAATCAGAAATTAAATTGGGGAATGATAATACAGTTGCAGTCATGGGTAAAGGTGCAATTAATGTGATGACAAAGCTTGGTAAGAAGTCCATTCCTGATGTTTATTTTGTACCTAGTTTGAAGCATAATCTCATAAGTGTGGGACAACTTTCTCAAAAGGGTTATAGAGTTGTTTTTGAAAATAATGTGTGCACTATATTTGATATTCCTCCTAGTAATAAGGTGATTGCAAAGGTTGAAATGACAAATAACAGAATGTTCCCACTTCAAATGAAAAATGAATTAATGGAGAAGATTGAAGCAAGTTTCAAGGCATCAAGTCAAGATCAAGCATGGATATGGCACTTGAGGTATGGTCATCTTAACTTCAAAGGATTGTGTTTATTGAAAAGGAAAGAAATGGTAAGAGGCTTACCCCCTATTGAAGCACCATTAAGTTCATGTGAAAGTTGTATTTTGGCTAAGCATCATAGAACAAGTTTTCCAAAGGGAATGTCATATAGAGCATGGGAACCTTTAGAAATTGTGCATACTGATATATGTGGTCCAATGCAAACACCATCTTTAGGGGGAAGCATTTATTTTCTAACATTCATTGATGATTTTAGTAGGAAAACATGGGTTTATTTTCTGAAATATAAATCTGAGGCATTTGGAAAGTTCAAGGAATTCAAAGCATTGGTTGAGAAACAAAGTGGCCTACCCATCAAGGTATTGAGATCAGATAGAGGAGGTGAATTCAAGTCAAATGAGTTTTTGGATTATTGCAGGTATCATGGAATAAAGAAGTAGTTTACTACAAGTTACACACCTCAGCAAAATGGTGTTGCAGAAAGAAAGAATCGAACAATAATGGAAATGGCAAGGAGCATGTTGAAAGGAAAGAATCTACCTAATGAGTATTGGGCTGAAGCAGTAGCTTGCACAGTTTATATTTTGAATAGAAGTCCAACGAAGATTGTAAGGGACAAGATTCCACAAGAAGCATGGAGTGGTAAGCATCATAGTGTTTCTCATTTCAGAATATTTGGTTGTATTGCATTTGCACATGTGCCCAAGGAAACAAGAAGTAAGTTGGATGATAAAAGTGAAAAATGCATTTTTATTGGTTATGATGAACAATCTAAGGCATATAAGTTGTTTAATCCTATTACCAAGAAATTCATTGTAAGTAGAGATGTTGTGTTCAAAGAGGAAGAATCTTGGGATGGAAACATAGACAAAACAATTACAGGTGTTGCAGCATTGCCATATAATGAACAAAAAGAAAAAGATCAAGAAAACCAAGGAGATCAATCATATGAACAAGGAGGAATGCCATCAAGAAGTCCACAAGAAGATAACACACAAGGGGAAGTTGAGCAAGGACAATCATCAAGTCCACAAGTAAGTGATGACTCAAATCCTACACTTGCATCATTAAGATCAAAGCTTAAAAGCAAGAAATCTAGAAGTTTGCAAGAAATTTATGATCAAGGAGATAAGATAGATTTGCAATCAAACTTTGCTTTATTTGCTCAAGATCCTATTTATTTTGAAGATGCAATTAAGGAAGAACATTGGATTAATGCAATGAATGATGAAATGGAATCCATTGAGAAGAATGATACATGGGATTTAGTTGATTTGCCTAAGGAAAAAGATTGCATTGGTGTAAAATGGGTTTATAAAACTAAGTATAATGCAAATGGAGAAATTGACAAATATAAGGCAAGACTAGTAGCTAAAGGATTTTCTCAAGAATATGGAGTTGATTATAATGAAACTTTTGCACCTGTAGCAAGACTTGATGTTAGAATGGTACTAGCTATTGCAGCTCAAAATGATTGGAAGGTTTATCAAATGGATGTTAAATCAGCCTTCTTGAATGGATATTTAGAAGAAGAGGTTTATGTGCAGCAGCCACCAGGATATGAAATAAAAGGTTATGAAGACAAAGTTTACAGGTTAAAGAAGGCACTCTATGGATTGAAGCAAGCTCCAAGAGCATGGTACAGTAGGATAGATTCATACATGATAAGCAATGGATTCAACAGAAGTACTAGTGAGCCTACTCTATACACCAAAGTCAATGAGCAAGGTCAGATTTTAATTGTTTGCTTGTATGTTGATGATTTGATTTTTACAGGTAATCTTTCTATTGACATGTTTAAATCAGCAATGAAGAAGGAATTTGAGATGACTGATTTGGGGTTGATGAAATATTTTCTTGGCATTGAAGTAACACAAAATGATAAGGGAATTTTCATTTGTCAAAATAAATATGCAAAAGATGTTTTGAGAAGGTTTAGAATGATAAATTGTAGTCCAGTTTCTACACCTGTGGCAATAGGCACAAAACTAAGCAGAGAAGATAATGAGATTGATTTTGATTCAACTATATTTAGAAAATTGGTTGGCAGTTTGATGTATCTCACAGCAACTAGACCAGATATAATGTATGGAGTAAGTTTGATTTCAAGATTTATGGATGCACCAAAGAACTCACATTGGCAAGCAGGAAAAAGATTATTGAGGTACATTGCAGGAACTATGAATCATGGCATATTGTATTCTACTTCAAATAAATTTCAGTTGGTGGGATATACAGATAATGATTTTGCAGGAAGTATTGATGATAGAAAAAGTACATCTGGATATGCATTTCATCTTGGAACAGGTGTTGTAGCATGGGCATCAAAGAAGCAGCCTATAGTGACAATTTCATCAGCAGAAGCAGAGTATGTAGCAGGAACATCAGCAGCATGTCAAGCAGTGTGGATGAGAAGAGTCTTGAAGGATCTACTGCATGAACAAGAGGAGCCAACTATAATCTATTGTGACAACAAGTCCACCATTGCACTGTCAAGGAATCATGTTTTTCACAAGAGGACAAAACATATTGATACTAGATATCACTTTATTCGAGGAGTTAGTGAACAATGGAGAAATCAATCTACAGCATTGCAGATCTGAAGAACAATTTGCAGACATATTTACAAAGGCTTTAGCACAAGAGCAATTTGAATTTTTGAGAAGAGTTTTTGGGCATTGTAAATATTAATATAGTTTCTGGTAGAAATTAGGGGGGAGTGTTAAAATATTATGGTAATTTCTACCAACTGTAGGTTAAGTTTTTTATTTTTATTTTTACTTTTATGTCGGCTAGGGTTAGATTAATTCTAGAAGTCTAGGGTTAGGTAAATTCTAGAAACTTATTTTATGTTTAAAATAATAAAAATAATATGTCTATATTCTAGATTTTTCTAAATGTATCTAAAGTCCTCTATATAAAGAACTCATGTAAATCTTTTTTACTCAAGCAATGTGAATGAAGAATTTTGTTATTGTGCAAGCACGATATTTTATTTTCCGTTTAATTTATTTTCCTCTACCATCATTTCTGCTCACCCACAACCCTTTTTTACATCAAACTACAGTATGTACATTCAATTATGCACTCTCAGTGCCCGTAGTCAACTTGAACAGTGTAAGAGAATCCATATGAAAATCCTTATGATGATCTAAAAGAATATTATGTAAACTTATTGTCTTTTCATATTAATCTAGATATCAATAAAGTTAAACTACATGTTACAATTATTGGTTTAACTTTATGGAATGTCTCACAAATTCCCTAACCCACCAAACGTTACCAAAAAAATCTTGTATTTTGTTTTTTTTTTAATTCCAAAGTTAAGGTTCTACATCAATTGTTTGTTGCCATACAAAACAAGTTACTATTTAGGAATAACATTTATATATGAGTAGACAAAAAAAATCATATATTATTATGATTGCTTACATCATGTAAATATGACTGTGCACACTGTTAACTAATGTAAATATGACTGTGCACACTCTTAACTAATAAAAGTGAAGAAAAAATGGTTCTTGAATATTAAAATAAATATGAAGTAAATATGAACATTAGAAAATATAGGTTACATAATTTAATTCTTGCATGCAATTGGTTGATTTGTGCAAAATTATGAAAACTTGCTGAAAGCATTAGTATACTTGCAATCGACAGGAACTAATAATTATTAAATTATAGAATTTTATCAAATACTCAACTAATTTTTTTATTCAAACTCATTGAAACAATTTTTTAAGTAGAGTTCCAAATGAAATATTTTTTTGAAATTTGTATAGATGATGTAGAAAGATAAGTAGAATTTATCTTGGGCCAAACTCCTTGGCTAAACATGCTTGAGTTGAAGTAGTATTGGGATGGGCGACCTCTCAAGAAGTCTTGATACTTCACTTTGATGAGCATCACCTTGATGTAGTGAGTGCTAAGTGGACCATTCATACTCACGAGAATGGGTTAGTGTGAGCCACTATTCATAAATAAGATTAATGAGTGACTCAAAAATATGTTGTTGAATCCTCATAAAACACCATAGCTCAATATATTATGAAAAATGCCTACTACTTAGAATTGGATGAGTTAAAAGGGGCTCAATGATGAATTGTTTACAAGGAACACCACTTATTGAAGATTTTTAAATTGGGTTTTTAAGCTAACTAGACTTAATCTTGAGGGAAATTTTGCGATTAAGCAAATGCTCGAGTCGAAGTAGTAATTGAATGGGTGAACTTTTGGGAAGTCTTGATGATTCACTTCTATGAGCTTTACCTAGACATAACAAGTGCTAAGTGGACCATTCATCCTAATGGGAGATAAGTTTTTGTGAACCATTGCTTATGGAATATGGGTCAATGAATTTAACTAAAAACTATGTAGTTTAGTTTTAATATAATATCATAACTTGATACATTGTGAAAAATATCTACTATTTTTCATTAGGTGAGCTAAAGGGACTCTATAATGAATGAATACTAAGGCACAACACTTGTCAAAGGTTTTTCAAATGGGTACTAAACCAAGTGGACTTGACCTTGGGGGAAAATCAATGGTTAAACACATTTTAGTTAGAGTAACTGTATTGGGATTGATGATTTCTTAGTAAGTATTGATGATTCACCCCTACAAGAATCACCTAGATGAAATGAATGCTAAGTAGACCAATAATGCTCATGACAGATGGGTTTGTGTGAACCACGACTCATGAAATATGGGTTAATGATTTTGATTCAAAAACTACACTATTGAATCCAATCCTTAAAACATCATAATTTTTTGCATTACAAAAAATGCCTCCTACTTGTTAGTGGATGAGCCAAAGGGGATAAAAAATGAATGATTCATAAGGCACAAAACTTGTTGAAGGTTTTAAAAATATAGTAGTAAGCCAAGAGGACTTAATCTTGGAGGAACGTCCATGGTTAAGCATGTTTGAGTTTAAGTAGCCCTAGGATGGGCAACCTCCTAGGAAGTCTAATGCTTCACCCTATGAGCATCACCTAGATGCATTGAGTGCCAAGTGGACCATTCATGATCATAAGTGATGGGTTTGTGTGAATTACTACTCATGAAATATGGGTTGCTGAGTGGGACTCAAAGACTATGGAGATGAAACATGATAATAAATCACAAATCGATACATTATGAAATCATATTCTCCTACTTATCATTAGATGAACTAAAGGGACTCAATAATAAATGGTTAATAAGACACAATACGAGTTAAACGTTTTGCAAATGGGATGGTAAACTAAGTAGATTTGATCTTGAAGGAAATTTCATGACTAAGCATGCTTGACACAATAACTGCTAAGTGAACCATTCATACTAATGAGAAATGAGTTTGTATAAACCACTACTCATAAAAAATACAAGTCAATAAATTTGACTTAAAAACTACACAATTAAATTATGATATAACATTATAATTTAATACATCATAAATATACTTTGTACTTATTAATTAAATTTAGATTATTAAAAAGAAAAACTAAATATAAACATTAACAATTTCAATTAACATTATTTAATGCTCTATTTTAATTGAACAAGAGTATCCTATAGAATAGGATCAAACGTATGTATAAACGGATGCATAAATATACGTTCTCTTCGAAGGGACTTTAGCGACTCCAACTTAGCTAATTGACTTTAGCGACTGTGTTTTCGACTAATTAATTTAACGGGTGTTATGACATGCGATACATATGTCGAGGATAGCTAGTAAACATGATGGGGGAGACGTGGTATGGGGATTACATTAAACTCTTTGAAGGTAATTCCAAACTCGTCCGTTATGTCCGTCATGTCCATCATCTCACATCTCTTCCCGTCTGGAAGTTTCCACTCAAATGAATGAAGTAAAGAAGCCAAAACAATATGAACCATACGGCTAGCTAATGGAAGCGCCGGACAAATTCTTCTTCCTGATCCGAATGGAATTAATTCAAAGTTTTGTCCGCTGTATTCGATCTTGCTATTCTCTCCCTCCAAAAATCTCTCCGGCATAAATTCCAAAGGATTGTTCCAAATTGAAGGGTCCCTCCCAATGGCCCAATAGTTCACTATCACCTGGCTGTCTTTGGGTATCACAAATCCCCCCATCTCGCAGGAGCTTTCTGCTTTGTGGGGGAGCAGCAATGGAACGGCCGGGTGCAATCGGAATATTTCCTTCACGGCTGCATGGAGATAAAACAGACGATCTACATCAGATTCTTCCACTCTTCTGTTGTAACCAACTACTTGGTCCAATTCCTGTCGGAGTCGGTTTAATTTCTGCGGATTGCGAATGAATTCTGCCATGGCCCATTCTATTGTTGTAGTGGCCGTTTCAGTACCCGCAACAAACAATTCCTGAAATCAAACATAACAATTAGAGATCTCGAAAATACCAGAGATTTATAAACCTTTTAAAAAATAAATCTTTTCAGTATTACTCACGCCTATCAAGGCTCGAATACCAACGAGAGTGAAATCTTCGCTTCTGGAATCCAGCAGAACATCCAGAAAATCCTTCTCGGAGTCGTTTCGCTCAACGCTTTGGCTGGTGGTGGAAAGCCTTTTCTGTATGAACGTATCAGCGAAGTCATACAACGCCCTGAAATACATGGCCATCTCACGGGACACGCCCTGGGGGTCGAAGAACCGGAGAAAGGGAAAAAAGTCCGCCATATTGGGCTTTCCGATGAGTTTCATTAATTTCCAGACGGTATCTTTGAGCTCAGCAGAAGATGGATTGTGCGGATCGAAGACACTTGTGCTGAAGATCATGTTGCCTAATAAATTCAGAGATGTGCAGAACACCGTCCGCCCGATATCCACAATCTTTTCCTTCTCCTGGAAAATGAGTCGAGTCGTGCGAAACACTTGATCTCTTCTGAGGTGTTGCAGAGCATCCAGTCTTTTTTGGCTGAAAAGCTCGACAGTTGAAATGCGTCGTAGATGGCGCCAGTAAGGGCCGTATTCGCCCCAAACTAGCGAGGACTTGTCATGGGAAAGGGACTTGAACGCTTCCATCACCGGCCGCCCCGCGAAGATGTGGTCGTGTGTTTTAAGGACCTCCTTGGCCATGGCAGGAGAGGAGACGACGACTGTCGTTTTCATGCCCAAGCGGAGAGCTATGAGTGGGCCGTATTTCACAGAGAGGGCAAACAGAGATTCGTGAGGTCTTTTTCCCACCTGAAAGAGGTTTCCAACAATAGGCCAAGCAGGAGGTCCTGGGGGAAGAGGAAGCTTTGTCCTACTCTCCCTTCTCCATAGATAAAATAATAAAAGTGAAGCAGCAGTAAGGAGCACAGAGTACCAAGAAAGCGGTGGAATATCCATATTAACTCTAAACAAGAAAATCTTTATTTCCTTGGCCTTCCGATACACACCATTTTATAGCCACAATCCTATTTGGTCATGCAGAGCCACCGCACGTGATTCTTTGGTCTAACAAGGAATTTGGGGTCTTTCATGGTAGGTAAGACTGAACAGTCTTTTAATGACGGGAAAGACTGAACAATCTTTTGATGGTGGGAAAGGCTGAAGTAGTCTTTCATGGTGTAACTGAAAGACTTTAAAGCTGAGTGGAAAGACTTAAAAAGCTGGCCAGTGGTCTAGGTTCACTGGATTTCTCAATTTGATTATTTTATTTATTTATTTTTTGAAGTGTTATTATACATATATGCGAGTATTCTTTTTATTTTGTTTTGTAGTATGATTTATTTGTGCATCTAGTTGGAAAGATATAAAAGTTGGTCAATGATCGATTTTTCAAATGATTTGTTTCTTTCATTTTTTTTTGTTTTAT
Organism: Sequoia sempervirens; assembly: GCA_007258455.2. Lineage (NCBI taxonomy): Eukaryota > Viridiplantae > Streptophyta > Pinopsida > Cupressales > Cupressaceae > Sequoia > Sequoia sempervirens. The sequence continues at coordinate 26,412 of VDFB02320586.1, read as the reverse complement.
AGTATGATTTTTTTATGCATCTAGTTGGAAAGACATAAAAGTTGGTCAATGATCAATTTTTCAAATGATTTGTTTTTTTCATTTTTTTTTGTTTTATAGGATGATTTTTTTATGCATCTAGTTGGAAAGACGTAAAAGTTGGCCAATGATCGATTTTTCAAATGATTTGATTTTTTTATTTTTTGAACTGTTATTTGGTGATGCAGAGCCACCGCACGTGATTCTTTGGTCTAACAAGGAATTTGGGGTCATTCATGGTAGGTAAGACTGGTGATGCAGAGCCACCGCACGTGATTCTATGCATCTAGTTGGAAAGACGTAAAAGTTGGCCAATGATCAATTTTTCAAATGATTTGATATTTTTATTTTTTGAACTGTTATTTGGTGATGTAGAGCCACCGTACGTGATTCTTTGGTCTAACAAGGAATTTGGGGTCATTCATGGTAGGTAAGACTGGTGATGCAGAGCCACCGCACGTGATTCTTTGGTCTAACAAGGAATTTGGGGTCTTTCATGGTAGGTAAGACTGAACAGTCTTTCAATGGTGGGAAAGACTGAACAATCTTTCAATGGTGGGAAAGATTGAACAATCTTTTGATGGTGGGAAAGGCTAAGGTAGTCTTTCATGGTGTAACTTATAAGTGGGAAAGACTTTAAAGTTGGTCGGTGGTCTAGGTTGAGTGGAAAGACTTAAAAAGCTAGCCGGTGGTCTAGGTTCACTGGATTTCCCAAATGATTTGATTATTTTATTTATTTATTTTTTGTAGTGTTATTATACATATATGCAAGTATTCTTTTTATTTTGTTTTGTAGTATGATTTATTTGTGCATCTAGTTGGAAAGATATAAAAGTTGGTCAATGATCGATTTTTCAAATGATTTGTTTCTTTCATTTTTTTTTGTTTTATAGTATGATTTTTTTATGCATCTAGTTGGAAAGACATAAAAGTTGGTCAATGATCGATTTTTCAAATGATTTGTTTTTTTCATTTTTTTTTGTTTTATAGTATGATTTTTTTATGCATCTAGTTGGAAAGACGTAAAAGTTGGTCAATGATCGATTTTTCAAATGATTTTTTTATTTTATTTTTTGAACTATTATTACATAACCAGTGTTAACTAACGTTACATGCGAGTATTCATTTTTTCTGTTTGATAGTATGATAATTTTCAAGCATCTATCAGTTTCCTACAAATATTCCTTCCTATTAAAATATATTATGTTTATTATACTATCCTAGGGATCTAATTTATGGACTTTAATGAAAAGGGAAACCACAAGTGGTTTACAAAACAAGAGAAAGCTAAAGAGGTACCAACAAGGCATCCAAAAATATCACTTCATGAATTCCTATAGCCAACGTAAATCTATATTCATCATCCACTCTTTTTCAATCACTCTACTTAGAGGTGGAAATTAATTAATTATTTTTCTCCATAAGTTACCTTTACCACTAGCAATGGACCCCTTATTCCTTATGAATGTATTACAAATAATAGGTTGAATTAAATATACAAATTAAATTTTAGTAGCACTCTAAGTGTCTAGAGACACTTTCCAAGGATGTTGGAAACATGTAAAATAAAATAGGATTTATAAGGTAGATGACACAAATCCTAACATTCTCCCACATGACATTATACATTGCAAATAAAAATCACAGAAATAACTATCAAAGGGAAAAATCCATCAGTCAACTATGTACCATCTAATTCTTAAACATGCTCTCATGTTCCAAAAAGATACCTATAATAAAAAGGTAACCACCATCTTATCCAAAAACTCCTCTAATCCTCCATAATACCAAACCATGATAGGGCAAGGACTATGCTAGAGTGAAACATACCAACTATCACTAAATCCTCCATCAATCTATACATGAAAAAAACATCAAATTCAAATGGTAACTTTTTTTTTTGGGTGACTACCTCACTCATACCAATTGGAATAACAACCATAACAATTTTCTAGATCATCCAATCTACTCATATCTCAAACTAATGTATACCAACCAACATACCTAGAACATTATGCTATCAACATATCAACCCAAAATCTATAATCAAGTTTATATATCCACCATCCTACACAAAGAAAACTACAAGGTAACAACACACATAAACATTTGATCAAAAGCCTTTGGAACATCTTAATACTAGATATTAAAGTGTAACTAGTACAAGTGAGATGCTCCCTCATAAACACATATACATCCCAAAACTCCCACTACATGGGTAATGTCAAATCTAAACACTAGATAAAGGAATTAACAATTTCACCTATAATACTCACATAGAGGATGCAGCTAACTCCTTTATCTCAAAATACTTGTTGGAATTGGTTTAGTCAACAATAATATGCACTAATTTACAATGAACAATCATTTTAATAAGATTATGTACACTAAGAGATTAAGTCAAAACTGAATTTAATCCCACATATCACCACCAAAAGGCCTATGTAGGGGAAATGTCCCTTGATAGGTAAAGATTGTTCGGTATTTGATTTACATTCTTCTAATTTGTTACAAATAAAATATTTTCAAGAATATGTGGAGTATTAAATTTTTTGACATAATTTTTTTCTAATGTATCCACTTGCAAGTAGTCATAGAAGAATTATTACCAATAAAGAAGCCTATTTATTTTTGTTATGGGCAATTTTTGGTTTAAATTATAACTTTTACCCCAACTTATATGATTTGAAAACATTTTTAGATTTTTAGAAATAAATGAATTAGATATAATTATTATCATAAAATGTGGCTCGATCAATAAATTAGGAATGTTTTAGGTTTTTTAAACACACTCTAAGTAAGTATGTAAATGTTTTGAGCAAGCCACAAAAGGTTAGATGATAATATGATGCTTAAAACAAATAAGGTTTTGACCTTGCTCTCCTAAACATAATTCCTAAAATCAATGAAACTGAGAGAAAATGCATTTGCAATTTACATGAAACTCTACTACAAAAGAAATTAATATTTAATAGCAAGTTGAGTTTATTGAACCATAAACCTATTAGATCAACAAAACCATTTAGGTCTTTGTGACAACTACCTTTACAATCAACATAGAATAATGATTTCTTTTGGTATAATAAAAAATTTAAGAGGGCAGCCATTATTTCTTAATTGCAAACACATTCTTAAAACAAGATGAATTCAATGGTGGTATAAAATATTATGATTTTTTTGTAAATAGTGAAGTATAATCGAAACAATCTAAAGTCAACTTAAAAATATTAAAGTCAAAGATTGTACATTTTCTTAATAACTTATATTTAAATTTATTTAATAATATTTATTGTTTTAAGTTTTTGCTTAATTTAAAATTTGAAATGTATAGTTTTTGTGTCACGTATAAAACTATTTCAACAATTGACACATATAGATGTACTTTATTTTTCTTTTGTAGACATGAATTGAAAAATGAAAATCTTCTAATACAATAAAAAAATTAAAAATATGATTAAAAAAAATATTATGATATATACAAAACTAATATAATAAAAACAATATATATAATTTGTAAAAGAGAATAATAATTGTAACATCATAAAACTGCATATATTTTATATCATCTACTATGTACAATATCCTTTAAGCCTATTGGCTTATTGTTAATAGTATCTCTTATCTCATAGAAATACATCCGTCGTTTTTTACTAGTATGGACCATAGATAAAATTGCATATATTTTATATCTACTATGAACCAGATCCTTTAAGCCTATTGATTGTATTAGTAATAGTATCTCTTATGACCGAATTTTTGACTAGTAAATATGGGGTGGGAGACGTGGAACGGGGATTGCATTTAAGTGTTTGAAAGTAACTCCAAATTCGTCCGTGATGCCCGTCACGTCCAGCAGCTCGCACCTCATCCCATCCGGAAGTTTCCACTCAAATGAATGCAGTAAAGAAGCCAAGACCAAATGGATCGTACGGCTTGCCATTTGAAGCGCCGGACAAATTCTTCTACCTGCTCCGAATGGAATTAGCTCGAAGTTTTGTCCCTTGTACTCTATCTTCCTATTGTCGCCCTCCAGAAATCTCTCGGGCATGTATTCTGAGGGGCTCTTCCAAATTGTAGGGTCCCTCCCAATGGCTCACACATTCACCAACACCGGGCTGTCTTTGGGTATCACAAATCCCCCGATCTCGCAGGAGCTTTCGGCTTTGTGGGGGAGCAGCATGGGAGCCGTCGGGTGCAATCGGAATACTTCTTTCACGGCTGCATCGAGATAAGGCAGACGATCAACATCAGATTCTTCCACTCTTCTGTTGCAACCAACTACTTCATCCAATTCTTGCCGGACTCGGTTTAATTTCTGCGGATTGCGAATGAATTCTGCCATGACCCATTCGATTATGGTCGTGGTCGATTCAGTACCCGCAGCAAGGAATTCCTGAAACCAGAGAGCACGATTAGAAATCTGGAAAATACCAGAGATTTATAGACACTTTTCAAAATATAATAAAATCTTTTCAGTAATACTCACGCCTATCAAGGCTCGAATATCAACGAGAGTGAAATCTTCACTTCTTGAATCCAGCAGAACATCCAGAAAATCCTTTTCGGCGTCGTTTCGCTCAACGCTTTGGCTGGTGTTGGCAAGCCTTTTCTGTATGAACGTATCAGACAAGTCATACATAACCTTGAAATGCCTGGCCATCTCACGGGACACACCCTGGGGGTCGAGGAACCGGAGAAACGGAAAGAAGTCTGCCACGTTGGGCTTTCCGATGAGCTTCATTAATTTCCAGATGGTATCTTTCACCTCGCCAGAAGCTGGATTGTGCGGATCGAAGATACTTGCGCTGAAGATCATGTTGCCTAACAAATTCAGAGACGTGCAGAACGCCGTCCGCCCGATATCCACAACCTTTCCCTTGTCCTCGAATATGAGTCGAATCGTGCGAAATACTTGATCTCTTCTGAGATGTTGCAGAGCATCCAGTCTTTTTTGACTGAAAAGTTCAACAGTCGAAATGCGTCGGAGATTGCGCCAGTATGGTCCGTATTCGGCCCAGACTAGCGAGGACTTGTGATGGGAAAAGGATCTGAATGCTTCTATCATCGGTCGCCCCGCGAAGATGTGGTCGTGGGTTCTAAGGAGCTCCTTGGCCATTGCAGAGGATGAGACCACCACTGTTGTTTTCATTCCCAGACGGAGAGCCATCAGTGGGCCGTATTGCAGAGAGAGGTCACACAAAGACTCATGCGGATTTTTCCCTATTTGAAAGAGGTTCCCTACAATAGGCCAAGCAGGAGGTCCTGGGGGAAGAGGAACCCTTCTCTTGCTCTCCCTTCTCCATAGAAACAAGAATAATATGAGTGAACCAGCAGCAAGGAGCACCGAGGAGCAAGAAAGCGGTGGAATATCCATATTAACTCTCTTTGTTTCCTTTGGTTTTCCAGAACACACTATTTAATAGCTGCAATCTTATCGGGCGAAGTCGCCGCCCGTGGTTCTTTGGTCGAAGGAATTTGGAGTCTTTCACGATGGGAAGAACTAGTCGTAGTGGTAGGTAGTCATAATTAGGAGGCAAGACTTGTCACTATTCTAGGGTATCTATTAAAATATAGGAATTTAAAGTCTTCCATAGTACCATTTAATGGACTGGTGTACTTTATAATATATACAAAAGTCTAAATGAATGATATTATTTGTCAAATAGTTTAAAGTGACTTAAACATATTGTATGAGACATGCATTCTAATATATATGTAGAATGAACATCCATAGCAAAGTGGCGGTCAATAATTATGTGGAACATCATTTGAATGGATGAAATTGATTCTAATTTCTAAACTATGTTTTTTAAATTATTTTTTTCATAATTAAATTTTGTATGTACATATGTAGGAAATTAGTTCCATATCTAAGGTTTTACTAATACTAATAATATACATTAGAAAATATGAATTGTAATTTTTTTAATTAATAAAAAATAACAACAATTATTAGGAGGCCATAAATTCATGAATCTCCATAAATTTTCTAGACACATGCATTGACCTAACAATATTATGAAAATATATATGAAGAGACTTGAATCAATTCTCTATAATGAAAAGCCCTAATTTTACATGAAAAATTAAATCAAAATCTCAATTCTCACTAAAAAGTAGCATTTAAACTAAGACATTTGATTGACACTAATTTGAACATTAGGAGAATTAAAGGATAGGCCTATAAATTAGAGTAATAATCCACATATTTTGTAGAATATGAATAACATACTCTAAACTAGCATGCGTATGCACATTGATAAAGAGAAAGAAACTTTATAACATAATTGTATTGCATGAAAGAAATTTTATGCAAAAATATGTAGACAACACACTTTTTTATGAACTCTTTTTTTTATATACCTTGTATATGATAGTTATTAATATGCGAGGGCCATGAACTAGGTGAAAACAATATGCTAATAGATTTAAAAAATCTATAGAATTCTTTCCTTATGAATATAAGTGTGATAGGTGTTCAACTTGTATGGTGCCAAGTGTTAATCCTATGTTGTTGATACAACATACAATAGACATAACCAAGTGTTGGAAACATATGGTGGTGAAGTGGATATATTCAAGGGTATTCATGTGCTCCAATATGTAATATTGGAATATGCAAGAAAGTAGTGTTATGTGAAGATGCATAGGAATTGAGCATTAAAGCGTTGTGTAAAGATGTATAGTAGGGATGAGAAATATGGATTGAGTAGCTCTATATTAAAAATAATAATACAAGCCAAAATACTATGGTATGCTGAAAATAAAAACATTCTCACATGAGCCACATTATATGGTTTACTGGGTTGAAAGTTCAATTCTTATCCCAATTTTATAAAGAAAATAGCCAACATAGATCTAATTTTTTAACTTGAATAAATAGAAAGTGACATATATTCTTAAAGTTTTAAAATGGTATAATCTAATGAAATATTAATTTTTTGGAGTATTTTCTATTTGTAATTTTAAAAAATATTTAAACATATTTTAAAAAAAAAATTGATAATATAATTTAGTTGTTGATAAAATATTGAAAAATAAGGTTAAGTGGGACATGATCTTTTATATAATAAACTTTATATTTTTTCTTTCAATTTTATTATTATTTATAACTTGAAATTGTAGTGTATGGGTTAATTTTCTTACCATTTTGATAAATATATATTTAAATAAATCTTAAAATTTGTGTGTGCTAAAAACATAACCATTTCTATGTGATACAATTTTTTTATTAACAATTTATCCAAAATGAAATAAAATATTATATTGTCTTGATATAGAATCTCTCCTTCAATACATCATATTTTTTTTTTTTTTTAATTTAAAAACCTTTTATAGTTTTCTTGACTAGACTATCAACTTTAGGTTTTGATGTTGATGACCAAATTTTTGTTAAAAAAATAAAAAATAAACTAAAAACACTAGTTAAAATATTTAAAATGATGCATTTTTTAAAACTACACTTATACATCTATAAAAGGGTATCTTTATTTTTTTCTAAATATTAATTATATGAGTAATAGTTGTGAGAACATTAGTTTTTTAATTTTTTTCATTTTTTATTAAATTAATACCAAAGTGATGCTACAAATATATTTTGTGGACACATTTAGTTGACAAAATTATGCCCTAGATCTAATTTAACTAGAATAAATCTAGCTAGAACATATGTTTGACCAAAATTGAATTTCACTTGAAAATGATTAATTTTATTTGTGTTGATAGATTGGCTTTATGTGGGACACAACTTTGAACTTTCACCCAAGGACCATATTTCAAGGGTTTCAAGTCATAGTGTGAATTGTGGAAGAATTTCTTCTAAATATGGAGCTATATTGATGGGTATCATAGCGAGCTCTACATATCTATTGTTGATGCTAAATAAATTTTCATAATTGTTAGTGACGATCTTGGATTCATTAGATGAATCACTAAGATTTATCTACTTCTATTTCTTATTTGCAAGTCATCATAGTCGCTAGTACATAGTACAATATGTTAAGAGGGGATACTAGATGGAATCCAAGACATGTTTGGAAAAGACTATGCCTTGTAGAGCTTAATATTGATCTATTATAATATTTTTGGATGAAAGGTAGAACATCATCCCATGTATATAGATGCACACTATTATAAAGTTAGAGAAGATGAACTAGTGTGTGATTCACCGTGTCATTTCCCCAAATTAGTTTATGGGTGGACAATTTTAAAATAATCTAATTGTGTCTAACATTGTATAAAAAATGCCAAAAAAGTGCTGGTGAGTATGATGTTTTAGTTAGAGAGAATGGAGGTAAAAATACATTGAAGTAAAGCTAAAATTATTGAGAAAGATGCAAATAATTTCTAACACACTATGATTATCTTCTTACAAGTCACCAAAATGTCCATTTTAGAGAATTTATCAAGCACAAAAAATATAGATTATTTTTGTCATTTGATTTTTGATAGAAAATTAAGAAAAACCATGTTATTTAATTCCTAACAGTGTTGAGGTAATGTAAAATTGATATAAATGTAATAGATGGGTATGTGCAGGATCATCATCGAAAAAACAGGCCCTTACGTGGCAAAAATTTTAAAAAAATCAGAGTTAGGCAACTTGACATAAAAATTTGAATAAGTTATCTATATTATTTCAAAAATATGTAAGAATAGAATCTGTAGAAAATTGAATGTAGTTTCTAAAGTACATTCCTCATGCATGCAACATGTCTTCAAACCCTTGTGAATCTCTATAGTGTGGATGAATTCAAAGCCAACAAAGAAATGTTTCTTCAGATCAAACTCAATGTTCCTTTATCCCAGGTCTTCTCAACAATGTGGATAGATGTTGGTGCAACCAACTACTGGTTCTACGCAATGCCCTTGATTTTTTTTTTAACTTATTCCAACTAGTAAACTAAAAAAACCCTAACCTTCCTCTTGTTATATGGCTCAATAGACACAAGGAATGAAAACTCTCTTTTTCATTGTTTGGCACCCAAAAAGAAACTTAGTCAAAATTCTCTTTTTCATTGTTAGGCGCCCAAATAAAACTTATTCTTTCACTAATATCTCCTTTTTTTCACTCAATGATCAAATTAGTCACTTATGATGATCAAATTAGTGATTTATTTAGTCATTTATAACTGTGTTGCAAAAAATCACTAGAATTTAATCATTTTTAGTTGTGACTAAATTTTTGTCATGTAGTCATTTATTTACCAAATTATACTAGTTGTCATTATGTTTTCCTACTCATAGTTGTGTTTATCATTTTGATTATGGTGATGTAGGATGTAGAAAATTCTTATGGATTAATCATGGATCTGATGAATTGCCTCAGTTGTTGATTTTCCCTTACCATTGCATCGAATTTGAGGGATGTGATATTGAAATTCATTTTTCTAAATATAAAGATGAATTTGCATGGCTTAGAACTATAACTGTCACCTTATTACTTGTGCATACATTGAAAATTCATATAGGGGTGGGTGTCAATTCGCCTTGTTTGAACATGGTACATTTTGAGTCTCTTTGTATATAGTTTGATTTGAATAAATGCAATATGCTTTCATTTTCTTTCTTTTTTTGTTTCCTTTTACTTTCCTACTTTGGTATGTTTAGGTTTTCTTTTTCTTTGCTTCTCAAGTTTAGGGTGCCCTTGTTTTCTTCTAGGGATGTTTGTGTATGCAACAACCATTTCACTTTTTGGGATTGTTCTAAGTATTACTTTGAGAAACTCTATTCATTTTTTCATAATGGATGGTCAAGGTCTCTTGTTAGTGTCAAGTGGTTTGTATGTTTGATTTGAAGAGGAAAAGTCATTGGTCTGATATGATTCTAAAGTATTTTGAAATCCTATATCTCTGACACATTTTAAGAATCCTAAGGTCATTGTAAGTTCCTTTGTGAAGTCAGGTTAAGTGAAAAATCTTAAGATTTATGCTTTAGTGCCACTATGATTCTCAACCCTGAGTGTGAGCTTCATTGCTTACGAGTTGAAATGAACATAAAAGAATGAAAAGATCAAAAGAAACAAAAGAAAAGTGAGAAAGTTTAAAAAGAGACAAAATCAAGGGATTCAACTTTTAGGAGGATTCAAATAACTCTAACGAGGCTATGGATGTTTGGCTGGCAGTAGAGCTATGCTCAAGAGAATCACAGTGACAACCTTGTTGAGGCTATAGACACCTAACTATTAGCAAGGCAATGTCTAGGTTGCTTTTGAGGTAGAATCATTCATGTAGTTTAGCATGATGAAGCATAGTTTTTTGTACTTGCTTAAGGAAGGAAATTAATACATTCGTACACACTTGGATTTTTAGCATACAAAAGGTTAGATTAGCTAGTGGTTTTGATTCTTTGATGAAAGTGTTTCAGTCTGTTTAGCCTAATGTGAAGGTCAGAACTAGAGATTCTTGGTCCATGATTATTGTTTTTCATTTAAATTCTCTAGAGAATTTCCCTAGCAAAGTAGACATTTATTGTGCATTTTCTTGCACACATGCCCCATTGAAGGTAGGTACCCACTATTTTTCCTTTCTTTTCATCAGCTTGGTCTGTGCTCATTTTTTTTTACTCTTTCCTTCACTTTTTTCCTTTTGTTCAATTTTTCCTTTGGAATCTTGATGTCTCCTTGGAGCCTTATAAGTCCTACAAAGTTTCATTCACTCAAGCGAACTTGCTTAAATTTTTATTCGGGTGGTTGCCATGTAGATGTTGGGGTCTCTTATGTTGTTTATAGAAATCCATCGAACCAATGCCAGACCCCCCCGACTTCCACAATCACATTTTTTGCATTTCTCAAAATGGGTCAAGACATCAAGAAATAGGTCTAGGCACTCTTCCTACCCATTTTCCCATGTTCTTGAATTGAAAAATCCAAAAAAAATTGTGTTAAGGCCTTGTGGAAATTTTTATGCGGGCAGCCACCATGCGGATGGCGAGTTCTCTTACGCTATTTGCAAAAATTCATCTAATCGACACCAGACCCCCTAGCTTCTGTAGTCACATTTTCCACATTTCTTGAAGTGGGTAAATCATCAAGAAATAGGTTTAGGTGTTGTTCCTATGCATTTTCCAACATGCCAAAATGGATAAAATCAAAATTTCTTAAGTATTTGGGATTTGAGGGAATTTTGTGTGGGTATGTTGTCGACCAGCACCACAACCTCCAACTTTTGCATTGCTTCAGCCTGCAAAGCTTTGGTTTCTACAGTTGGGTTTTTCGCAACTCAAGAAATGGGTGAAAATTTTAAGTATTGAAAATTTAGTGCCTTTAATATCCAAGTCTACACGTGTCTAAATAAGTTGGGTCCAAAAAGACTAAGTTTTGAGGCATTGCAAAAGGTCGGTTGTAGAAAGTTGGGTGCGAGATGTCGTTCTGTCCACACCATTTTTATGGCACAAACTTTTTTGGCTTCTACATTGCTCTGGCTTCCAGTGGTCCAATTCCCTCAAAGGTGGAAAATTCACTCACTGACGTTGAACCTTCCGGATTCCATATTGCTCCAACCATCAAAAGTCAAATCTGCTAAAATTTCCATTTCCTGACATGGAAAATTTTCCAAAAAGGATTTGGAAACTTTCCTAAAAAGCAATTTTTCTGAAAAAGGAAATTGTCTTGAAATTAATTTTTTCCAAAATGGAAATTTTCTCAAAATAGATTTAAAAAAAATTATTCCTAAAAACAAAAATTTTCCAAAATGAAAATTTTCCAAAAATGGAAAGTTTTTGAAAAATGAAATCTATTGATGGACTATAAATAGATAAATTTTAATAATTTAAATAAGGGAAATTTATCATTTTTGGAGGTTTAAATTATGGTATTTTATGACAGGTGTTTTTAGGATACTTGGAGGGACCAACATATGAAACCATGCCATATATTAGAGGGAGGAGTAAATGAATTAAATGGCCAAGATTAACATGCATATGGATTTGTGTAAGGCCTTATTAACTATTTAAAATATCAATATTCAATGCAAATCGACATGAGAATTCATGCCTACCAGCTGGAAAAATATTTTAAAGGAGACAACGAAGGAAGCTATTTTTATTCCTCTAATGAGGGGTGTTATCGAAATCGAGGAGCATATTTTTTCTCCTTGGACCATAACAGAATTACCTGATTGGATGTAAATGAGGCATGTATTTCCAAAATTCAATATACTTCAAATATTAAATACTGATGTAATCTGGGCCCTTGAATCAAGTTCAATATTGGCACTTGATTTGAAATACAATAGATATAAAAGGTTGGTGCCTACTCACTTGTAAGGGAGGTTTTTAGGAGTTGCAGAGGTAGTTAATAAATAGAAGTTAGTTGTGGGAGATGAAGAACTACAGATTTTTGAGAAAATTTTGGATAAATTAATGCAGATGAGTCATTGATTTGGTGAATGTCTATGTTGATATTTCCTTTTCTGATTCTCAAATATTAGTTTCAATTATTTCATAATAATGGTGAAATTTTAAAGATGCTTGATGAATCTACTGCTCATGCCTTTTGCAATCTATTGATTGTTACAAGTTGCTTTGTAAGGTTATTCTCAACCAAGTATTGCATTAAATTCAACTATGAATGTTTGTTCATGTCATGCTAGCATTTGGGTATATGTATGATCATTCATAGTATGAAAATATTTCACTTTCCTTTGAAGATTGCACCATTTCTATGTAGTTGTAGGCTTGTCCTTGATCAAGAAGAAATTGGTTTTATGGGGATTTTTCCATTTGCAACATTATCCATTGTTATGATTGATCTTAGGTCTTATATTCGAACCTCTCTCAACCCTTAAATCTTATTTCATTTCCCTAAATCTGTATCAGTTTATAATTAAACAAGGATCACCACATTGCCACATTTGATAAGTGTTTTTTAGATCTCTAATCTAAAAATTATAGTAAGGTTTTGCACATATTTTTCATATTTCACAAAAAATTGTTTGAGTTTAACGTTGAACCAAGATTGCTGAATTGTAAGGCCCCTTGTGATTACTAGTAAATCACATCATAATTGAGTTGTTTTCTACATTGTCAAGACCTGACCTTAGAGACCTTGGGGTTGTTTTCTGAAGTTTGTATGAGGAAATCACCTTTCAAGAGAGATAGAAAATTCTTGTTTTATTTGTGTTGTGCAGTGCTAAAACACTCATCAGTAGGACTCTAAGGTTGAGACACCCTAATCCCAAAATTATCCCACTTGTTGAAGGCCTACAAGATTCATATGATATCAACTACTTAGAGCCCCAAGGTTTGTAGAATCAGAACACCATCTAAACTTCTCTATGCTCACTGGTGTCATCAATGCATCTACAACATTCACCAAAGTGTCAATCGTCTTGAAGTTAACTTTTCCATCTTCTACTATATCATGAACAAAATAATATTGAACATCAATGTGCTTTGTTTTGGCATGGAAGGTAGGTTTTTTTTAAACAAATGGCACTCTAATTATCACAACAGATAGTATTTTTTTCTACATATAAACTAATATTATTTAACATAATATCTAAAGCCAAATGGATTCCTTACAAGAATGAGTAGCTACCATGTACTCTACTTCATTCATGGACAAAGTAACTAATTCCTACTTCTTGATCATCTAACTGATAGCACCACCAAACATCATAAACATATAACCACTATGAGATCTTCTTTTGTCAATGTAAGCTACCCAATGAAAATCCACATATCCATGAATACTCATTGAATGTTGAGGTCTATTAGGATAACCATGAAAAAATAGGACATAATTAGAAGTACCTGCAAATACCTAGACACTCTCTTAACTGTATCATGATGTAGTCATCCAGGACTAGCCATAAACTAACTAAGGACTACCACTTCTTTGGAAATGTCTAACCTCGTATAGACCATAACATACATTAAATTTCCAACATCACTTGCTTATAGTAATTTTTTCATGTCCTCCATCTCTATAGGATATTTTGGACAATCACTCATAGAAAGCTTCCTCCCTTGCATCATAAGAATTAGTAACTATCTTCAATCTACCATGTTGGATATCTCCAATATTGAATTTGCATACTTTCTCTGGCTTAACCAAAGCTTTTTTTAGCTCTATCTCTCATGATATCTATCACCAAGATATACCTAGTTGCACCTAGATCTTTCATCTCAAACTATATCGACAACTAAGACCTCAAATATGAAATCATAATTTACCATTCCCAAAAAATAACATATAATCTATGTATAAAACAATAATGAGAATGTGACCATTTTCAGATTTATAATACACATAATGACCAGATTTAGATCTTAGAAAATGACAACACATAGGTATCAAACTTATGGTACCAAATTATAGAAGATTTTTTCAAAAATACAAAGACTTCTTCAGTTTGCAAACCAAATTTTCTTTACCCTTGACAACAAAATGCTCTTCTTGTGAAATTTAAATCTCTTCCACTCCAAATCATTGTGAGGGAATGTTGTCATCAAATCCATCTATTCCACTTCCAAATTATATGTTGTTACAAGTCATAATAGGAAATAGATAGATGTCAACTTCACAATAGGAGAAAATATCTCACATTAGTCAATTTCCTCCACCTGAGAATACCCCTTAGAGACCAATTGTGCCTTATGTTTCTCAACACTGCCATCAGGACCACACTTTTTCTTGAATGCCCATTTACAACCAACATGCTTATGTCCATCAATTAAGGGTACCAAGTCCCAAGTCTTATTTTTCTTTAAGGTGACCATCTCCTCATACATGGATTTCATCTAGGAATCTACATAACTCATACCCATAGCCTCTCTAATAGTCCTAGGCTCATCAATTTTAGCAATCAAAGAAAAAATGCAACTAGAATCCAATAATGAATAACCAAAGCTTTTTGGTTGTTTCCTAACTTGCATAGACCTCCTCAATTCTTAAGGTTGAGGTTCTTCCTTTTTAAAACTTTCAGAGCTACTTGAGCTATCCTCATCATCAATTCTAGTAGAAGTGCATAGTTCACCTTTCATCAGAGTAGGTGGAGCTTGAACTACCTCCTTCTTCTCCTTCTTATCTTTCTTCTCTTTCTTCTCTTTCTCTAGCTGCAACTCAATATTCGAAGGTTTCATCTATTTGAAAATTAAACATTTTCTATAGAAAACCTTCTAGGCCTCTAGATCCCAAAGCTTTTACCCCTTCACACCAACACCATAGCTGATGAAGATACACTTAAACACATTGTTATTCAACTTATACATTTTCTTAATCAAATCACAAGCGTAAGCTTCATAACCAAATATTTTGAGATGTCTCAACAAAGCCTTTTTACTAGACCAAGTTTCCATGGGTTTCTTTTCAACAAGCATTGATGTAGGATATTTGTTGATCAGATAATATACAGTGGGTGTTGCTTTTGTCCAAAACTTTTTCTCAAGGCCAACACCACTCTACATACTCCTATCCCTCTCCACCAATGTCCTATTCTAACACTTTAAAACTCCAATTTGATGTGTGGTGTATGGAGTTTTCTTATGCCTCTCAATCCCATACTCTTTACAAAACTTGTTAAACTTTTCCAAACAAAACTCACTACCATTATCAGTTCTCAAAAATTTAATCTTTCTACTACTGTGATTTTCAACCAAGGCTTTAAACTCCTTAAACTAACTAAATACTTCAACTTTACTTCTGAGAAAATAAACAAATGCCCTTTTTCTATAATTACCTATGAAAGAAACAAAATATATAGATTTTGATATTGAAGGTACATTCATAGGACCAAAAACATCTGCATTAACATAGGCAAAAAACCCAAAAGACTTATAAAAACTAGAGTAAAAAAACCACGGCATTGTTTTCCATAAGCACAATATTCACAAAAGTTGAACTCGATATTACAATCATCAAGACCTTTAACAGGGATCTTATTTTAAAATCTCTAAGACCCTTCTCACCAATGTGAACAAGTCATTGGTTCCATAGTATTTTCTTCTTTGTAGGAAGCTTCATCTCCAATGAATGAGCACCCTTAGGTACCAAAAATGCATGACTATCAAATGTAGCTACAACAAAATTCTTCTTTGCACAATCTAATGGTGAGGATGAAGAATCCAAAGGTCTCTTCTTCAACATATCACAAGAACTATTGCACTAAATTGTGCATGCATCTAGCTTATACAAGGTGCCAATTCGAACATCCTTAGCCAACACCATAGCTCTGCTCATCATCTTACATCCTCCACCGAAAAAGATAACTTTCACTCCCACAACATTAAATTTACTCACTGAAAGAAGGTTTCATGCCAAACTCGAGGTGTATACGACACCATCAATCCCCTGAACTCTTCCATCAGGGAATCTAATTTTGACTCTTCTGCGGCCAACAATCTTCAAGTGAAATTCATCACCCAGATACACCTTCCTACCATTGTATTCTTCGTACTTGGAAAACCAACCTCTGTGAGAGGTCATGTGGAAAGAATCTCCTAATTCTATCAACCACACCTCTTCTAATGTATGGGTTTATAAGGCTATGACAAATGCATCTGTATCATTCTGAGAGGATTTCTCATAGTCAAAATTAGAGAATTTTATTTCCTTTCTTCTACTTCTCTTCCTTGCACTCTTTTCTAATGACTATTTTTTGCATAGTTCCAATGCTTCACCTTGGAATTTCCAAAAGACTTATATCGCCCTAGAGATTTTGACTATGATTTATTTTCCTTCATTTTCCTTTCTCATTTGATGTAACACTAATTGCAAGGGCCTTCTTGGCCATCTTAGAATACTTTCTATACATATCTTCAAATAATAGCAAATACACCACCTCATCCATCTTGAAACTGGTTGTTTTCTTCCAATAGCTATTACAAGGTGGTCCCATGAGTTTGAAAACAAACACATTTGGGGAATTTAATGATCTTGTTTTTCAATCTTATATCCAACAAAACCCAATTGAGCTATCAACATGTTGAATGCATTAAGGTGATCTACAACAATTCCTCCATCTTCCATCTTCAGAGAGTATAGTTTCTTTCTTAGAAACAACTCATTTACCCAAGATTTAGCTTGATAAACATCTCCAAGTTTCTTCAAAAGGTCTTTTGTAGTTTTCTCCTCATGGTTTCTCAAGAGGATAGAATCAACCAAATAGATTCTAATCAGTCCCTTTGCTTTACTATCCATTAGATCCCAATATTCTTATGTTGATGTAGCTAGTTTAGTTTCAAATATTGCAACCCACAAATCTTTGTATACAAGCATATAATCCATTTTCATTTTCCAAAATTCAAAACGTTCACTGCTTAACTTCTCCATCTCAATTGTTTTAGATGTTCTTACCATCATTTTCCTACAAAAAATTCATGAAATACCCTTCTACAAAATTCTTATTAAAACAAAGATCAACTCAAAAAACCCTTCAAAACCAGCAATAGAATCAAAATTGGCCATTCTCTAATACCACTTGAAAGGAACTTGGTTGTGTGGAAGCGATTCTTCCTACAATAATTAAATGTTAGGACTCTAAGGTTGAGACACCTTAATCCCAACACATTGATCATGAATACTACTATTTTGAAGTGCATAGGTAAGCAAAATGCATTCTTCTCTAGCTGCAACTTCATGCTTGGGTGCAAGCATGACTTGTGTTTTTTTTTTGGCTTCCATCCTAGCTAGATATTTGATAGAACATCTTCATGAAAGTATAAACTTTGATCTCTCCTTATTGGTGTCTTGTTGGTATTTTTTTTCCTCGTCATCTTGTTGACTTATGAATACCCTTTCTTGTGACTGATTTGGCAGAAACATAGATATTTTTGTACTATGTTCTTGCTACTCATGATATTCCTCTTTGAGAGACAATGGATTGATAGCTAAATTTGAACAAAAATCCTTCAAATCATCCCGTAATAGGTCTTCCTCAACCTCTTCCCTACTTTTCTATATGAGAGGATTGGTTTTGACTTCATGGCATCTCCCTTGAGGAATCATGAAAATATCAAGGTTATCTTCCTAAGAAAAAAAATATTATTTGATATGACACTCATTTTGACCAGTAGACTTGTCTACGTAAACTTCTCTATTTTACAAAAAAGGTTATCCCCATTTGTCTCCTCATACACCAACACCTTTTCATGCTCATTTTTATCCTCTATCGATTCCAAAACTTGTGATTATATTGAAATTTGTATACTCCCTTCATCTTCACTAAATAACCAAGAAGTTCATCATATAAGAGTTTCAAATATTGGTTTTCATTATCTTCTTCAAGCTTTGTACCTTTTTATCTCAAATTATTTGTTTTCATAATAATTGGCATATTTTCTTCATCTCAAATAAAAATGAAAGTTCATTAAATAAACCAGTCAAATCTTTGTGTTCTTCATCCCCTTCAACAAGTTTGCTTTTTCCTTTTCCTCATCATGTGTACGTGTATCAATAGAAAAATAATCTTCTTGTTCTTCCCCAGAAACTTACTTTTCTTGTTCACTAAACTAGTTATCTTGGTAAAAAATGGGCCCACCTTTGTAAAGGAAAATGATGCTAGGACTAAAAGGTTGATTATAAATGTCTTGTTAGGTTTCTTGACTAAGTATAGATTTTGGGGAAGGAAAATATTGGTTATGTTCAAACTATTTCAAAGGATGAATATCCCTAAAACTTGGAATTTCAATCTCAAAGGACATGTTTAAAGACTTAGGAGACATACCTTTATTGATTGAAGCTTGTAATTTCATACTTGGGAAAATATTCTTTTGCAAGATAATTTATAATTTATGAAGTTGATTGGGCTTCAAACCTTTGTACTTGGGAAAGCAATAACCTCAATTTCTCTTGTTTGGTAGAAATATCTTTTGCAAGATACCTTTCATATCTCTCCCTTTGTGTTTCTATCTCTTGTTGGTATCGGTAGGCTTGATAAGCCAACTCTTTTTGGTACAAGTTATACTCTTGGTCTCTTGCAATATCATTCAATTATCTTTGGAAGTCCAACATTATATCCTTGATGCTTATGTTATCAATATTTGGAGGTTGAATATGAGAATATCTATGTTGGTTAGAAATAAAATGGTCTTCTTGGGGTTGAATATGAGCATATGTAGGTTTCTGAGAAGATTGAGCAGGGGTGGCCGCATGGCAAGTGTATTGAATATGTTAGTATCTTCATGTAGCAAAGGTATTTGGGTAAAAACTAGCTACATTATCATTGTGATATGGATGAAATGAGGGTATATGAGCAAAAAAATTATGAAATGCAGTATGGTAACACTTATCTTCATGAAATGAAGACATGATGTAATATTTAAATACTTGCTACAAATTTATTGGAATGATCTTAAAACCAAAATGATTAAAACTGATTTTTTTAAAAAAATTAAGCAAATACCAACAATTAGTCCACTTGAAACCAGTAAATTCAAATTGGAGTCACAAGGCATGTGAGGATATTGCCTCCAAAGGTAGAAACTACTGAAATACACACCAAATATCAACAATGAGAGGAGGATTTTTTGAACTACGATAGTTCAAATGGTCCCATGGGGTGTGCCAAAAAATGTTTTCACTCAAAAGTGCACCCTTGATAAGTTTCAAAATTCATCCTACTAGTGAAACATAGGACAATCTCCTTGAGTGTGGGCTCAGATGGTAGAGATCAACCTCCAAAGAGGGTTGGTTACATTTGAAACTTCACCTAACTAACCTATCCTACTATTGAATGCTGAGAAAAAGGTGAAAGGAAACATAAAATGAAGCCTAATAATAATAACCTATGATGCACCAAAATGATTTCAAGTCCTATAGTGTTGTTTCCACACATGAAATAATAATAAAATTTAAGCCCAAAATGTACACAACTCAATATTTCAGATGTCTTTACAAAAGTGTCTCATAAGTAGGTTTAGTGTGTCAAAAATGGTGATTAGGAGTATTAATACTACCACAAATTAAACTCTATTCTTTACTAGTTAACACAAGATAAGACCTTCAAAAATGAATACTTTCTACACAAAGGCTGTAGTGCCTCTAATACTATTTCCCTGATACACTAGTAGTTGATTTGTTTTACAAGGAGACATTATGATACATTATATGATGTTGGATGCATTGTTATGATGGTGCCATTGATGACATTTCTGATACTTGAGATTTTAAGCACATGTTATGATTAGTATATGGTTTTATTCAAGTGACTATGGAGATCTGATTGATTATGAGGAATAACCCTATCATCAACATTATGTGATTATTTTATCATGACTATTATGTGATTATCATGTGATTGTTCTTGTCCTGATTAATATGTAGTCTATTGTTATACGAGTTGATTCAATTACTAGGGACAATGTCATATCACTCACTTGTGAGCACCCTGCAACATTGTGATTCCCTATCACAGTGTGTCTATTATATGTATATGTATATGCACAACCATTTTGTGTCATGTAGGTTGCACATACCAGGCATCGACTCCACCTGAATTGGTAGATCTAAGCATGCCTTGAACCTAATGGATTAGTTGATCAGAGATAACAATCGATCCCCTACCCTAGCCATCATCCTCAAAGAGGATGAGTATCTGATTTGACACCCTATTAGTTTTTTCAATATTGTTAGTTTGGTTAGTTAGTGTTGCTTAAGGTTTTTCTTTTTGGCCTTGGATAATGGTCAAGTAATTATCTGGGCATTTGGTTTAATTTAATTTTAATTGTTTGATAAATTCCAATTGGATGTCTTATGCATTAAAATAATTTGCTAAGAAAAAAGTATATTCTCATAAATAAATATATAAATATAAATAAATATATAAATATAAATAAATATATAATCATAGTTAATAATAAAATAAATTTATAGTGTAATATTATGATTAATAAATAACAATAATATGGTAAATAAATAGAATATTATAAAGTAGGGTTATATAATTAACTATAAGATGTGTGTAAATGTTAGGTAAATGGTTTTACCCATTTGTGTAAAATTGGAAATCTATCATATTATATTGTTATCATTTTTAAAGAAATGCTTTTAATCATTTTATAATTAACTATTGTGTTATGTCAGGAAGTCTAATTTAATAAATTAAAAGCTAACTATAATTTTTCTATAGTTGGTTGGGATAGTTGGAATTCCTATATAACCATCATCTTCTTCTCCTATAAATGTTGTTTTTTGAGGGAATTGTCTAAAAATTTGCTTGTGTCCCGGATTATGCTAAACAAGGGTACCAAGGCTTTTCTTAACTTTCCTTTGACATTTTCCTGTCTGGTATGCATTGGATTGTTACTATCCTATGTCTACTAGTGATTTTGAGCAAGAGTCTTCCTCGAAGGATGGCAACAAGGTATGCGTCTAAGTGTTGAGATGAAGCTTTCTTATGATGTCTCTTCTAATATTTAATGTGTTTGATTTGATGGGTTCTCATATTTTAGGAGTAGTTATGTTGTTTGCAGCATTTTGAGGGTGTTCGAGTGGGATTTTTCTTGAATTTGCGCACTCATATTTATATCAATAGAATCTTAACTGTTTCTCTATTCTTTGTGCTCAAATTTGAATTTTCAATGAAGAATGGTAGGGTTTGGGTTTTAGGGTTTCTATTTTGCATTTGTTTCGGGACTCTGTGAATTGTATTAACAATTGTGAGTTGTGTTAAGTCATGCTTTACACAATAACGAGCTCTAGGGGCACTTTTTTTTTTCTCATTTAGTACTTTTATTGCTTGGAGTAAATACTATAAAAAATGGAGTTCTCAATGGCAGTTGATTATAACTAGTACGTACAAGCTCAACTTAAAGATGAAGCCTCTTAAACAAACCCATTCAATGCATATCATCCAATCATTGCATTCCATGATATGACATCTATTTACATCGACCAATTACATTTCTTGAAAGTTTCTTAAGCGGTTTCAACAAATTCAATTTGTGCACATCCTACTATCATTTCATTCCTTGAGATGGGATCTCTTTGAGGCCCTTCTGTCAAATAGTTTGTGTGCCCTCCTCAATACAATGTTATCGCTGCCTTTGCAACATGATTCCCATGCGTATGCATTTTGAATGTGATAATTTACATTATTAATTGCTTCAAGCTACCTGGCTAAAGCTCTCATTACAAAATTAGTGCTCATATTTCCAACTTTACCGCGTGTTCTATTTTTTTACCTTAACCTGCATACGATGTTGAACAATAGTTGATTTAATGTGTTCATGGCTTCTTCCATATCTTATTGTTTTGCCTATGTATATGGCCAAATATTCTTGTTATTAGGCATTGATCCCATAACTCTATTGCTAGTTCCTTGATACGCTTCCCTGTTTAGCCAGATTGGCAAACAATGTAAGTATTTCTTAAACGCTCGATACACTTTATTGATCAACTACATTGGGTAAATTAAATGAATTTTTGTAAATCTTCCCATGTATTCTTTCCTTAACCATTATACAGAAAAAATACAATATAGGCCTTTGAATTACTCTTCCTTTAAACCGATTCTCCTCTATTCATTAGTAGATGTCATAGGAAAAGAATAAGTTCTATATTTGGCTTGAAAATGATTAATCTGATTCTTATGAGTATTATATACATTTGCCAAATTTTAGATCCACATTCAGAATGATTCATAGATTTATAATTAAGCTCTTGTTTTAGATCACTATGATGATAATATCTCCTTATGTACTATAGTTTGTAGCAAAAGGTCATTTTGACACTATTATTTGTAATGTTAAGGTCAAAAAAGTTTGGCATCTATGCATGAACCAAGCCGTTTAATATCCTTTATATTGTTCCACTTGATTGTGTTGTAGAATGGTATTTTCTTCTTCTAAAGTATTGCTCTTCTTGTTTTCCCTTTTCTTTAATTAGCACCTTAATTAGAGTGTATCCCTTATTCGCTACTAAATAGGTAGGGTTTGCACTTTGTTTCTAACGATGAAATAGGTGACATAAGAAGTATATGTCTTCTAATCTATAACTTTATCTAGTTCACAAACTGTTTAATATTCCTAAAAAGCATTTAAGTGCAATTTAAAATTATTTATTTTGATAAAGTGCTTTTTGATTTGTTATTTATTATTGTTATGTTTAATTAATTTTATGAAATAGTTGGAACTTATATAGAATGGTGTAGGAGCACCAATCCTTTTCCAGTGAATTTGTTCTAGTTGTTTCATGAGAGGTTGAGTCTAGGAGTTGTTTGAGTTATTTTGTGATTAAATAAGGTCATTTTAACCATTTATTGATGTAATGGGTCTATTAGGTGTCTAGGATAGTCAAATTGCAAATAATGCAAAATATGCAAAAAAGTTGTCAACATAAAGTTTCAAAAATGCAAAATATGTAAAGTCTTGGAATGCCAATGGTCATAATATTCACAAGTCAATTTTGTACACTTTTGGCAGTTGTTCTTGGAGGGAAAACAAGTTAAAAATGTAAGGATACTCATTGTATTATTCTCTTAAAGAATTTGGAAGGAGAAATCAAGCAATTACCCCTATTTATACTATATTTTTTGAACATTCTCATTCATTGGAATCTTGACACAAATTTTTTTTTCATTCATTGGAGTAAGGAACTAGCTTTCATTTGGTTCTAATTTGAGGAAGTTTCATTAAGTTTAAAGCATTTTTGAAGAAAATTTCTAAAGGCGGGTCTATATACCCTTTTTTAAGGGTTTTGATTGTTCAAAATGACAATTTAAGCCATTCCACCCACTATCCTCTTCTGCAACTCAGTGGAATGGATTATTAGGGCATGTTTAAGGTGTGTACATAGTTTCTTGGTGTAGGGAAGATGATTGAAGGCATTTGAGTTACTGCCCTATCTATAATTATATGTATTTTGCTAAAAAATGGTGGCTTTACACTAGGGTTTGATGAAATAATGCTAAAAAAGGTTTGGTGAATGAATTTTAAGCATATGTAGGCTTAATGAAAGGTGATTAAAGTAGTGGCTAGGAGTGGTAAGGTATGGAAAGTTTTTCTTCAATAAAACCCCATGTAATTGGCTAGAAATGAGGGTTTCTTGGTAGAATGCTTAGGAGAACATGTACCTACAAAAAATTGTGAAATTGGGAGTTTCGATGATTGGTGAATGCTGCCCCATTAATTTTTAGGTTGGCAGTAGGTTTAAAGTGGAGACCTTTTGTAAACGTGGCTTAACTCAAGGCCTAGGTTAGTGTAGAAGGCATGATTTCAAGTTGTTGTTCCAAACAAGTTGCATTTGATACTGAGGTATGTTATTGTATGTTATAATGGGTATTTGAATGTATTGGGAGTTGGTTGGTTGTGAGGGTTTGGTGTGAGCTAGTGTCAAAGATTTAGATCTATAGACCTACTAGAGAAGTGAGATTGTGTGAAGAATTTCCATAGTTAGGCTTTGGAGTTTCAAAACCTTGTTGAATTCAGTTGGTTTTGTGGTGATTGATTTGGAAACCTCCCTGATTGACATCATAGAATTCCATGTATATATATAAGAAACAATATTTGTAACCTCAAATAATCAATAATAATAGTTTATTTTTTATTTTTCTATGCACATTATAGATTAGTTATATTTATAATATTATTTGCTTCATTTTTTACATGATATCAAAAAAATAGAGAGGTGGTGATACACATTTGAAAATACCCACATAATGAAAAAATATATTATGTGTGTGTGTGTGTGTGTGTGTGTGTGTGTGTGTGTGTGTGTGTGTGTGTGTGTGCATGTGTGTGTGTGTGCATCTGTATTATAGTTATGTTCAAATATAATTATTTGTAGTAAATAATTATATTTGATTGAATTAAGTGGTTAAGTTAAATGAGTGGTAAGAAAATAGGAATAATGCCTTATTTAAGGGAATATCTTCATGGTTAGAATTAATTGTTGTATCAAACAACGAGTCCTTATTATCGAGTTAGGTGATTATGTAATTTTTTAGCTAGATGTCATCTGTGCAAAGTTTGTTTAAGGTTCCATGCCACTAGGAAGTGTGTTTAGTATGTTGGTTTCCAGGCCTAGGATGAGGTATATATTGTATGAATGATCCTTAGAGTTGTTGAACCTTGGAATTGGTTGGCTATATTGTTGGTCATGTGCATTGTATGAACACAAACCCTAAGGGTGTTTCCTCCTATCTATGTATGGATTTATGAGATGTTGTAATGATATTTTTTGGAAGGGTTTTTTAGTTGCAAGTAGGGGGAATGGCTCTCAATGGGGGTCGGAACCTAAAGTATTGTCTATGACAACCCATTGGAGGGCGTCTTATTCCAGTGATAACTTCAATAATATATTAGAGGGCTAGGTAGGATTAACATTAAACAAGATAATGGATGCCTCACCCATTTCTTGTAGTGCTCGTATAGGCTAAGGATGGGTTGAGAAGGCCTGGTTGGAAAGATCAACTTCCTTGTCCTCACAAAAGGAATGTTGGTTCCACATGTGTCACCCTATGAGGCCGGGACCTAGTGAGAGGTTACTAGGACAACCATAGATGGGGGTTGGGATCTAGTGAGAGATTGCTAGGACAACCCATGCTAGGACCATGTGATGACACTCCTCCCTATTGCAGCCTAACAATCCCTAGTTGTTTTTCCTCTTTCTATTGTGTGTGTGCGTTTGGAAGTGATGTTGGTGTTGTTAGTAGTGTTGTGTTGGAGTCATGTATAACCCTTGATTGTTCTAGCTTGTTTCTTTCATGTCTGTCTATTGGATGTGGGACCTTGTGTTATCTTGATGAAGGCGCAGCCCAAGACTTAGAAAGTAACCCACAAACAAGAGAATAATTTTATTATTCAAAAAATGGAGATTCTTACATGCAGAGGATCTCAAATCCCCAAGTTCTACAACACATGCAAGTTACAGAAAGCTACAGAATCACCCTTTCGCAATATGCGAGCTTGTCCCCAAAAAGTTACCCAAAAATTAGAAACCTGCCCATAAATAGAGCTCCCCTTTGGTTTGGAGCCAAAACAACATTCAAATTTGAGTTTAGGAGGTTTGGCACCGAAAAATTACAACTTGAAGTTCAAATTTCAAAAGAACATTTGCAATTGTATCTTCTAGAAAGTGTGCCAACTTCCTAGGGCCATAACTTTTGATCCGGGACTTTGATTCATGAACCGTTTGAACTGTTGGAAAGGTCTTGAAGTCAATAATGTGCTCAAAATATATTATGCCAATTTCAATAAGTTTCAAGGATGATCCAGGAACTCTAAGTGTCTCAAATCTAACTTGGAAGATTTTCATGTGCAAATTTGGGAAACTAAAACAACAATATCTTTCAACCCAGGAATAGAAAATAAAAACCGTAAATTGGAAATTTCATTATGATGAAAAGGGTATCCAAAAATGTAAAAACATCTAAAAAATGAGAAACTTGAAATTTAACTATTTTTGGGTGATGCAAGATTGCCCTTACACCACTGGATGCTCCCCCTCGCATTAGA
>VDFB02320585.1:0-48157 GCA_007258455.2 Sequoia sempervirens | reverse complement strand
CTTTATCCATCACTTGTCTTTGACCTTTCATCGAACTACGTTGCCCCTATGCTTTCACATAGGCAAGGTAGATCATTTGATCTGCCCTCGGGGTTCCATCATCGGTCTTTTTGCTTTGTCCATCTGATCCTTTATCATCTATCATTAGTCTTCAACTCTTGTTCCTATTGTCTATCCCATCTTTATCATCCATCGAAGTCTCTTATCTTGTGTCATGTCTCTTGTGTCGTGTCATCAAGCTATGCCCTTATCTAGCTGGTTCATAACAAATGAGATTCACTTGTATCATCAAATCCAATCAGTTTTGAATATCCTGTGTCATATCAATCTTTTAATTTAGTATCCATCATCAATCTCAATAGGATGCATCCTTCCTAACAGACCTCATCAATCCCATCCATCCCCTTGATTGATCCTATGGCAAAGGACGTTTGCAATTGATTGCGATCTTTTGATTCTTTTGGCTTTTGTTTATCATTTGAGCTCCCTATCATCACTTGTCATCGTCGCCTTGATCCATCATATCATGGTGTGCTTTGACTCGTCAACATAGGGGTGTATCTTGATCTTTTCTTTGTCTTCTCGGTTGTCCCACGTAGTACCCACCAAGATCCCTGAGGTCTTGTGTTACGCTGGGGCATCCTTGTGTGCTTGTGGTTATCCCAATACCTAGCCCGACCAAGGTCACCAAGACTTTGGGGTGTTGGGATAGCCTTCTTATTTGTTATGTTTGTTTTATGCATTAGACACTAATCTGCCTTGGTTCTTCATACCTTGGCGTCTTGTGTCTTATTCTATAGCAAAAATTAGTGCTCCGATGATGGCAAATTGCATCTCATCTTTCCATTCCATCCTCTTGCATCTATCCCCCATCCTATCATCTATCAAAATCCCCCCATCCATTCATCCTTCATCACTCTCTCCTCCCAATCTCCTGTCACCTTTGCATAATCTTTTTCATCTCCCCTTGCATCATCTCATCTATTTCGAGAGAACACTCATGTTCTCTTGACCCTGCATGTCCTCTCGAGGGGGCATCCTTCATCCCTAATTTTTCATCATTTTCTTTTTCTCTTCCTAGTCAATCCTCTGAGGACTGGGGCATCTTTTCCAATCTAACCATCTTCTTCTAGGTTCTATGTTTTAATTTTCTTTGAAATGATGCTACTTTGTAACACCATCTCAAAGAGGGGCAAAATGGAGACACTTAAATTTGGACACTTAATTTATCCAAATTTATCCTCTTTCATCTAAACATCCCTTTATCTGCATTAATTAAGTAATATCACTATTATTTAATTAATCCCTCTAAAACTCTTTTAATCCCTAAGGTATCTAGTTAAATAATTAAATACCTTCCTCCTTTCATCAAATGATTAATAAAATATGACATTTATTTAATTGCTCACATGTCACATCCTCCATCTTTTATTATCTAATCCTAATCCATCTCCTAATCGCATCATTAGGATGTGCACATGCCTAATCCTTGATTAGGAGGTGTCACATCCTCCAAATTCTGGCCTCTAATCTTTCTTAGCCACCTAACCTTCCTTTAACCCCTCATCAACTTGTCTAATCACCCCCTTTAGTCAACTCTTCCCATCCCCCAAGGAATTTTTAATTCCTTTTATCTTCCAAAGTCCTTTGAAATTTTTAATTCCACTTTCATCTTTCAAGGAATATTAAATTCCTTTTCTCTTCCCCATGTCCTTTATGACATGTGTCATTGGTCAACCTTATTAAAGGCCTTCCCTTTTGGACAAGGCACTCCACTTCCCCATGTGAATTTTTAATTCACTTTTAATTTCCAATGCACTCAAAGGAATTCTTTATTCTTTCCCTTCTCCCATAAGGATGTTTGAAGAATTTTTAATTCTCCATGTCCTCTCTTGTGGGACAAGGACATCCTTTATAAGGATATCTTGACCAAATCCCAATGGTTCTTTGAAGTACATCCATGTCATATACTTCCCTTACACCTCATCGCCACCTCATCTTTTTCAAACCTCTCCCCTTGCCACAT
Organism: Sequoia sempervirens; assembly: GCA_007258455.2. Taxonomy (NCBI): domain Eukaryota; kingdom Viridiplantae; phylum Streptophyta; class Pinopsida; order Cupressales; family Cupressaceae; genus Sequoia; species Sequoia sempervirens. The sequence continues at coordinate 46,131 of VDFB02320585.1, read as the reverse complement.
GTCAAGATGTGAGGGCTTGTGAGTTCTCAACTCACCATAGCCCTACATCTTGGCCATGTTGGGGATCAATCTCAACCGTCCATTTCTTCTAGGAATTCTCAAAATTCTTATAAATACCCCCTCTTTTCTCTCATTTGGGGGAGATCATTTTGCTAGCCAAACTCTTGCAATTTTATTTCTCAATCTACACTTAGCCATTTTCATCCATTTTTGTTCAAGCATCATTTGCATTTCACATCTCACATCTCACATCTTTTCCATCAAGGAGCATACATTCCATCTACAATCGAAGTGTCAACCAAAGGATCGATTCGAGACAAGGTATATCTAATATTTTACTATCTTTTGTTTTGTTTTGAATGCAACTAGGCCAATCTTGAGGTGTAGGGTGTCTTTAGTTGTTATTTGCTCTCTTGTGTTTGCATCTTATTTTCTAACAAGCAATTTCACCCTATCACAATATATATGTATGTGTATGTGCTTTTGTTTCGATGTATAAATATCCTTAATGTACTCCTTTCAACACTGTAAGATTTTCATATGTTGTGTTGATGCCACGTATAGTAGTTGAAGTGTGTTTATGATTCTGTTATTACTAATTCATCCTTACATTCCCATAATATAGATGGCAGATCCTTTCCCTGAAACAAGCCAAGCTCACTTGCAACAACTAGAGACTAGAAGACAACAAACCCAGAAAATAAATCGAGATTACTATGCTCGGCATAAAGAAGCAATAGCCACTCAAAGGCGGATAAAAAAGTTGCACCATAGCCAAATCGACCCCCACCAAATAGAAGCACAAAGGCTACAAAATTCTAAGAGAAGTCGCGCTTACTATGCTCATCATAGAGAGGAGATAACTGCAGATAAACACATTAAAAATTTAGAGAAATGAACATGGAATTCTCAACATATGCAAACACAACAAGGCATGGAAGATCAAACATCATTTAGCAAAACTACTAGCTTCATAAAAACAATGAAAAGATTTCGACAAAAGATAGATACACTTTCCAATAGGAAAACATGCATAATATGCAACGAAAACTACCCAGGGATGCTTCTTCATTCATCAGACACTGATGCTACTTGCAAAAGATGTTTCAATGAGAGAGGAATACATCGATTCTCCTCACTCAACAACATGGACCTAGCAGAACAGCCTATTGTGTTGAAAAGACTGACCCAAGTGGAGGAAATGCTCATTCCTAGATTGAACCCAGTACTTCAAGTAACCCATGCTCCTGGAGGGTAGTATAAATATAGTGGTTTATAGTGGTCACACAATTAGCTTCCCACAAGATATCACAAGCATTGCAAAAGTCCTCCCTCAAAGGATAGAAGACTTGGATGTGCTCATAGTTCAAAGACTACACACAGAAGGCCATTTCTATGATTGTTATGTAAGTAGAAGTCGTATCAGAGATGCATTGCAATACAAAGTGAAATATGACCCATAGTATAATGATGTTGTCATAAGTGTTGATGGCTTGGCTCAAATTCCCAAAGTTAGCACAGATATTTCAAGCATGTTGCACACCATCGAAACTAGCGAATGTACAAGGCTGCCAAATAATGGGAACACCATTGATGAAGATGACATTGAGGAGAGAATAGTACACACAACATCATTTATGGCTAAGTTTCCAAATAGACGTCGTGAGTTAGAAATTATTAAGCAAGCATTAGAGCTTGAGTACAACACAAATAACACTATAGATTGGCCTGAGATGAACTCATCACCAATAAATGAATACAATACTGAAGGCTTGCTTGATATGGCATTTCCAACGCTCTTCCCCAATGGGGTTGCATTACAAATGCAACCACGGATTAGGGAAGTGCAAATGCATGAGTTTGTACTACACTTGATGAGGTTCCATGACCAGAGGTTTGGAAGACATCCAAGGTTTCGCTATTTTATGTTCAATCTTATGTTACGGCATCATAGCCAAGGGCTTGCAGAAGTCTTCATTAAAAAAAATGCAAAAGAAAACATGCCAACAGCTATTGAAAACCTTCGTGCACACTTAAAAATCCTCCCTGACACACAATTAATTAAAGAAGTCATGCATTTTGGATCTTCAATTTGAGGCACAAGACCATATTGGAACAAGTGTCGTTATGAGCTAACAAATATGATAAACCAAATAGGGTCTCCCACTCTATTTTTCACATTGAGTGCAACAGACACAAAGTGGCCAGACCTACAACAATTGCTTTCAAATGACACAATAGTGGAAATGCAAATAAATAAACAACGCTTGGAAAATGTAATCAATAACCCCTACACCACATCATTATATCTACACCATCGATTCACAATATTTTGTGAAGAGGTCATTCAAAAACTTCTTGGTGCAAAAGATTATTGGTATAGATATGAATGGCAACATCGAGGAACTGCACATGTGCATGGATTCCTTTGGCTCGAAAATGCACCAAACATGGATAAACTTTATTGGGAGAATAACACAAAAGTCGAACAAGCAAGGAAATTCTTCAACAAGTATGTAAGTTCTTGGAACCCTCGTCCCGCTTCACATAGAAACAACACAATCTACCGTCCCCAGCACGATGACCCATGCTTGCTAAATATAGCTCAAATATTGGCTATAGATCCCTCTGATGACTATGAGGAGCTAATCAATCTTGTCCAGAGGCACATAAAATTCAAAGAGGGAGCATGCTTACGTAAAAATGGGAAACAACTACAGTGTCGATACAAGTCTCCATGGAAAGAACAAATTGTATCTACCTTATCATGTGACGATAATGGGAAGAAAAAATATGCACCTGCAAGGAATGATGATAGGTTAAACATACACAATCTAGAAATGCTTTTGATAGGGAGAGCCAACATAGATTGGCAACCAGTTATCTCACAAGCACTTATACTAAAATGCATTGCCAAGTATGCGTCAAAAGCAGAGAGAGCATCTAAGTCTTGTACTGATATGTTAACAAGAATATCTACATGCCAGAGAATAGATGACATGGCTATCACAGCATTCCAAAAATTCATGACAGAGCTTGTTGCAGAGTGTGATATAGGAGCATAGGAAACATGTCATATGCTTCAAAAATTGCCAATCGTTGTTTGTAATCGACCATTCACATCTTTAAATGTTGGCCGAAAAGTGTTCCAACGAATAACAAGACAAATAGATGAAATGCACCTCCGTATGAGCTACCTACATGCCTACATTAATTAGCCTCAAGAAATGGAAACAATAATGCTACTCGAATCTGCAAGATTTTTCTCCTATTTTGCAAGGCGTAAAGGATGCAAATGGAAAGGGAGGGAGGTAAAAGCGATTGTTAATGTTTTCCCAAAGTTCTATACCATCCCAAAGGAGGACTCAGTCAACTTTGAAACTTTTTGCTGGAGTGAGCTACTACTATACAAACATTTTCATAGCATAGAAAGCGAGATAGGTCTTACTAAGGATACACTAATTCCAAATTGGAAGCAAATGTATGCAACCAAATATGATGTATGGCATGTCCATCGCACAATTGAAATCAAAGCAACCACTGAAGAAGAAGATGAGAGTGATATAGAGATGGCCAGGAGGGACACAACAGAACTTAACGAATGGGAATTTTTTTCACAAATGGGCCCCTCAAACAATGTCAACCTAAATGAACTTGATATGCTTGGTAGGCATGAGTTTGATAACAACAATAGATGGGATCAACTATCAATACCCCAAGATCTTCATGAAATTGCCACCCAGTTCATACCCATGAAAAAGTCATGTAGCCATGAAGAGACTATGGCAGACAACTTGGATGTCCCTGACTATACACTATCATCGCAACAAAAACTAGCACTCACAATTATCGCTGACCATAGTGAACGCCCCTTAGAAAAACCATTACATATGATTGTTCAAGGAACAACAGGCACAGGAAAATCATACCTAATTGCCCGCATAAGAAAAGCACTCACAAGTAAGAGCCCACAACAAAAAGGACAACTGCTCACATTAGCTCCTACAGGGGTTGTTGCATTTAACATTCATGCATCAACTATACATTCAACACTTTGGATCCCTATTAAAGAGATGCACCCACTATAAGGATAGAAATTAACAACATTTCAAGAAGATATGAAACATATAAGATACATTTTGATTGATGAGATGAGCTTCATAGGTCCAAAGTTGCTACTAAAAATAGACACAAGACTACGTGAGGCTTTCCCACACCAACAACATCTACGCTTTAGTGGAGTGTCAATTATTTTGATTGGTGACCTCGCCCAGCTGCCACCCATGATGGACAAACCTTTGTACACATCACACTCAACTGCAAAAACACTATGGAGCAAATTTACAACCGTGGTCACCTTGCAAACACTATTTCGTCAATAGGGTGAGACTCCAACACAACAAAAATTCTGTCGACTATTGCAAAACATTCAGAATGTAGAAGCAACAGAAGAAGATTGGCAACTTTTAATGACACGCACAATCAAGCAGCTCACATCAAGAGAAAAAGAAGAGTTCGACAATTCAATGCACTTGTTTGCTACTAATGATTTAGTTAGACTACACAACAGAAAAATGTTAAAATCATTGAACCATCCAATTGCAATAAGTGTTGCAACAAGCACTAGGTATGGAATAGATAATGCAGCTAACGATGAACATCTTGAAAAGGAAGTTTTGCTTTGTAAAGGGCAATGCATTATGCTCACATCCAACATATGGACACAAGCAGGACTAGTGAATGGAGCTCTTGGTGAAGTTGTTGAGATCATTTACAGCCCAGGTTACAAACTACCAGATGTTCCCATGTATGTTGTAACAAGGTTCGACAACTATAGTGGGCCACCATGGAACGTGCATGACCCGAAGATTATACCGATAATACCTGTTTCCCTAGGAAATAGAAGGCAGATACCACTCACAATGGCATGGACTATTACCATACACAAAGCTCAAGGCCTAACACTACAAAAAGCAACAATTGATATTGGTAAAATAGATAGGAAGGGACTAACATTTATAGCCATATCTAGAGTTAAATCATTAAACAACCTTCACGTTCAACCACCATTCTCTTTTGAAAGATACTCCAAAATGAAAACCAATCCATACACAATCATAAGGAAACGAGAGGAGGCTCGCTTACAACAACTATGTCTCTCCTAAATTAAGGTATGCAACTCTAATTCTTGTCTATTTGATATCTATCCCAAATTTTCATGGTGCATCAATTCCATTGTTACAAATTTCTCTCTTCCAAAACTCTCCTTTGATTGCTTATAAATCATAACACAGTTCAAACTTCAAAGCTTCAAATTGCTACTATAAGTTGATTGCACCAACACCTAATCTACCCACCTTACCACCCCATTGCTTTCATTGTACAGGTCTTGTAGACAAATCGCAATGATCATAAAAGCTCGCTACCAAAAAAGAAACATGCACTTTTTTTGCATGCTCATAATATAATACCAAAGTATATCGGCCTATCGGCGTAAGTATTGCACCTCATTGGGGTGCAAGTGCTAGTTAAATAAATATGGAAGAAATGTGGTAATTAAATAAAACAAAGTATGAAACTTGTTTATTTAATTTAGATGAAATTATGTGATTAAGATGGAAGATAGTTATATAAGAATTTGATAATAATAATTAAATAAAACAAAGTATTAAATTTGTTTATTTAATTAAGAGGAAATAATATAATAAAGATAGAAGAATTGTGAACTATATAAATAAATATGTCTATTTATTTAATAGTAGAGGAATAGAAGGTTAATTAATCAAATAAATCGTATTTAATTAATTAGATTATTTAGACCATTTTTAGATGTATACACTATCTACTAACAAAATGACATTTTTCCCTCTCTTTGATGTGTTATTTGTAGATCTAGGTTAAAGATACATTGAAGAGAAAGGTTGGAGAAAGTTGTCAAAGCTTTCAAGTTGTAAAAGTTGTCACCTTGTTTATAAGATTACAAAAAGCCATCTACATAGAAGAATTTAGTGTTTCAGATCAATAAATCAAGTCAAGAAGGAAGAGTAGAGATAAAAGAACAAATTTAGACCTTGAATTTCCAAAAAAAGCAGAATTCTCGACTAATATGCCACTTCTAGCGTATGAGTCCTGGTATAGTAGATTTTTTGAGTTTCAGAGGATTCAGACTTGTCATTGCCAAATTCCAATTTCTACCCAAAAATTCTAATCTGGGACTGATTCACCCAACCTAGCATATGAGTCCCAATAAGCATTAAAATCAAAATTTTCAAGATTTTAGGCCTTGATTCAAGCCTTTTTAGTTTCCAGGTGCACCTTTGTCCTTTCTCAGTCTATTATTCTAATTTTCAGTTTCATATTCTAGGTCTTATAATTAGGTTTTGCATATCATTTACATTCCTAGTCTTTCCAATCCCTTGCTTGTTGGTGAACCCTCTTTTATTCTTTAATCACACCCTAGGACATCCTATTGCAGATCTCTTTTCCTAATTCCATCCTTAGATTGAGATCTCTAGGGTTTTCTTAAGTGAAACTTGAAGAAAATAGGTGGAAAGGTCCTAAACCCCTACACGCCTATTGCAAATATCTTTTCCTAATTCCATCCTTAGATTGAGATCTCTAGGGTTTTCTTAAGTGAAACTTGAAGAAAATAGGTGGAAAGGTCCTAAACACCTACATGCCTATATATTTTTCTAGGTTTCAAATTGGTTATGCTTTATTCCAAGGACATAATAAATGTCTTGGATTTTTCTCCTTTCACCATTCTTGGTTTGGATGTTGACTACACCTCTTCCCATGACGCAAACTTTCTCATTGTTTCCCATTTCAATTTTTATTTTTATGCTACTATTTATGGAAGCAAAAAAATTCTTGTTACCACTCATGTGGTTGTTTCATCCACTATCTTTAGAAGTACAATACTTCATCACTATTGCGCTTAGCAAGGTTGAAAACAATAAACACATTGGACTATTTTTCATTTTTAGCCTTGTTCTTATTTGCTACATTAGCATTTTGACTCCCATGGTCACGTTGTTTCTTCCTACACTCACTAGAATATTGTCCAAACTAATAACATTTAATATTATTTTTATCATACCTTTGATTTGAACTATTTTTCTTCTTGTCTTGGTAGGCTGACTATAAGTTGGGTGATCCCACAATGTTGGTTTACAATTTATGGGAGATTTTGATTTTTGCTGAAATCATATATTTTTAGAAAATATAATAATTTAAGCCTTAAAAGGTTCCATTAGAAGGATAACAATTGAAGAGGGTTTGATCAAACCACCTTAGATCAAAGCCCCTTCGATAGAGCAGCGCTAGTTTTAAACCATACTTATAATGGAGTCTCCTTTACACCTATCAAAATGTTGATTAAAAACCACTTTTGATTTACCTTTTGAGCGATCAAATGAATTCATTTAAAATTTATTTTTTGTAAGTATGTAGTCCTTATTATAAGCTTTCTAAAAAGTATAATTTTAAATAAATTTAATTTTATTATTATATTTTTTTTATTTCTTGTGAATGTAGGTTTTTTTTTCACCGAAAATCAAGCTCTTTGTTCTGCACATGTGGAAAAATAGAAGATTATCAAAAAAATTGAAAAGTATTAGTGCACCAGATATTGAAGTCCTTGATCCAACAAAAAAAAAAAATCGATACATACAAAAAAAAATTGTGTTATATGGTCCGCCTATGTCTAAATTGTAATTGGTTTGACTTTGAAACTTGATTAAGGAAAAAATATTCAATAAAACACCGTGAAACCAATTGGAAGCACTAGATATCATAGTTACAAATCTAAATTCAAAAAATTAGAATTTTATCCTTCATGGAAAAAAGGTTGTGTTATACGATGAGCGTCACTCCTTAAAATGGTCTTCACTGAAAAAAACTAGTTTTCAAAGGAGATGGAAAAAGAAGTGCAATTTGATTCCAAAAATTTTGAAAAAAATATATTTAGAATTTGTAGACAAAATGTCACAAATCACTAGTTTGAATTGAATCTTCAAATTCCTCATGGTTTAGTTGCTATAGGTGTCTGAAAGTGAAGATTTAGTTAGAAAAAATCATTTCAGTGTCTAGTTTGGCCAAAAATTGTAAACTAGTATTGTGGGATCACCCAATTGCTTGGTTCCTCTTGGCTTTCTAAAACTCCTCTTCTAGAATTACTTCTTCTTCTACATCATTGACCTCTACCTATATTGTTTCATCCTCTCCCTTGACCTCTTGCATTGGTCTAAGCTTTGAAAGCTTGCTCTAGGGAAGGAGAAAATCTATTCAACCACTACTCATGGGTTTGTAGAGAACCTATCAACTCATCTACAATCATTTTGGACAATTCCTTAGCCTCTCTAATGACAATGACTATAGGATCAAACCTAGAGGGTAGACTTCTTAGGATTTTCTCAATAATCCTTTGTCCTTCCATTGTTTCACCCTTAATTCTTAGTTGATTAATCAAGGTAGAAACTTTAGTGTGAAAGTCTAAAATTGACTCACCATCCTTCATTTGTAGAGTCTCAAAATCTCTTCTTAGTAGTTGCAAGTTTACCAATCCCACTTTATCAGTCCCCTTATAACTATTTTGCAATATTTACCAAGCCTATTTTGAGTAGTTTGCTACTGAAATATGTGGAAAAATAGCCTATGTTAAGGCCGCCTCAATCAAACTAAGGGATTTTGCATCATTCATATGGGTTTCCTTCAACTAATTATTTTGAACATTTGAAACAGTTGCATTGCCTATTTGGTCTATAATATATGTGAAGTCACTAATGACTAGCTCCCATAGGTCATTGGCAACCAAAATAGTTTCCATCTTCTTAGCCCAAATTTCATAGTTCTTCCCATCAAAATTTGGTGGCTATTGCTAACCTTTGTTGTGACCATCTGCCATTTTTCTCATATTTGAGAAGACTGATTAATTCCTAGAAAACCTAGGGCCTTTCCAAATACACCCACAATAAACTAACTGCCTAGTAAAATAGGGCTATGATACCACTTGTTGGTAGCTAGTGGTGCAACAATAAAATATCACTACTATTACTAGATGATGGACATAACTAAAAAATAGAAAACAATGCACAGAGATAGCAGAATGTATGACAAAAAAAATAAATTATATATCCCTCATTTTCTTTCCAAAATTACAAAAATACATAGTACATGCTCTCTTTAGCAATACAAAATATAACATATTCTATTTGGACTACTGTCCAATACTTGGTATTGCACACACCTAAACTGGAGCTATTGTAGCTACTATTATTCATCTACTACATCTGATAAACATTCCTTTCTGTGCACTGCTACCATCTCCTTGTTCTTAGTTGCACATTTTCCTACTACTGTTGGAAGGTCTTCTCAAAATACCAAAAAAAAGCTAACTACTAAAACCTACAATTACATTCCTTTTGTTTTATATTTTCTTTAGCTCATGAAAATGAGCATTGAAGATTCAAATTTCAAACTTACCTACCTTAAAAAATGTTGGCAAGTCAAGCAAGTTGTAGGTTTATGTGGGGCAGTTTCAGGAGATCCCCAAAATTGAAAAGGTAGCAAAAAATCCTCTGATTGAGGATTAAAAATTTCCAACACTCAATGCACTGTAATGCTATTTTCAATACCCTCTCCATTTCCACCATTTGTTTCCACTCCACATTTAGTACTCCTAATTTGGAATCCACCATGTTCTCCATCCATCTTTCTTCCCGAACATTGTCAAAAGCCCATTCCACAAAATTAGTCCTAGACACATTAAAATTTGTAGCCTTCCACCCACTAACTAATTCTAGGAGAAGAATGCCAAAATTGTACATGTTTTCCTTAGCTGAGATGGGAAGGTTCATCATCCACTCTAGTGCCAAGTAACCTCTTGTCCCTCATATGGTAGAGAAGGCAAGATCATTACAGTCTTTCTCACTTTCATGCCCACTGTCAACCAGCTTTTCCATTCCAAAGTCTAAAACTTTTGCACGAAACTACTCATCTAAAAGTATATTCTCTGGTTTCGTGTTGCAATGGAGAGTTCATTCTAGGTATTTATTGTGCAGATAAGCCAACCCTTTTGTCGAACCAACTACAATTTGAAATCTTGTGTTCCAATCTAAGACTCTTGAGTTGTCTTGGGTAAACAAATATTTATTTAGTGAACCATTCTCAATATATTCATAAACCAATAGCCTATGTTTTTCCTCCACACAGTATCCAAACATTCTAACTAGATTCATGTGATTGGCGTGGTTAATCATACTTAATTCTACTCGAAACTCATTTCTCCTTAAGAAACTCCCTCCAACTACTTGATTGCCACCACTTTATTTTCAGGGAGGAGGATGCCCTTGTATACACTTCCAAATCGAACTTTTCCCACACTCTCCCTAAAATTATTGGTCACCCTTTTAAGTTTTGAAAAACTTAAACCTCTACCCCAAAAGAGAGAAAATACAACAAAAATGCTCTCAAAGAAGAATTAGAGGGAAAGAATCCCATGTGAGGAAAAAGTACCCCATAAGAGAAGAAGAGAGACCATGTAACCCCCCTCAATGTAGAATTTATACAAATGGTGGATGCTTGAAAATGAATGTATTAGATGGTCCATGATCATTGAACAATGTTCTTCCCTTTAGAAAGAAAAAATTCAAAGGCATATGAATTATTTCTTCCCATTCCTACAAGGAATATGAAGGAAGAAAACTCAAGATATGTGAAGCCTCTAAAAACTTTCTCAAGTGTCTCCATATCAATGTCTAAAGTTCCCACTACCAAACCAAGTGTTCTAATCCATGTCAATGAAGATGAAAATCTAGTAATTAAAAGAGATAAATATAGAATAGGATCAAAAGACAAGGATATTTCATCTAAAGATAAATATCCCTGTACTCAAAATTCTACTCTAAAATGTTTTATGTAACTAGTTCACCTAGTAGGTCCTATTCACATGTTAAGTTTACTTATGTCCTAAGAATCTTCTTTTAGAACTCCTAGTTGTCATGAGATGTTATCTTATCTCATTTACTTCTTGTGTCTTGAGTAATTTAATATTTTTTTGTCTCATGTCTTAGGATTAAAACACTTGTCATAATCTTGTCTAATCCTATCTCTCACCTTTCCTTTATAAGCAAGGTTTCTCTTACATATTGTAACAAGAGATCAAATCATCTTGTGAATATTGTATTCTTGATTGGTGCAATGACATCTTCTGTTGTTGCTTCTTTCTTGCATGTCTAGAAGGTTATTTGGTGTTGCAAATTGTAGATCTTGGTTGCTCAATTCAACACCAAGACTCTAGAAGACTTCGTAAAATTATTTGTACATATTTTATTATTTATAGCCTTTTCAAGAAAAGCAAGTTTATTTTTTTCTTTTCCTTTATTTTTCGTTAAGTGAGAGACTAGCTCTTTTGTATCTAATAATTTCAATTTTACAATTCTCGAGTCAAATAATCCATGTATTATTTGAATTTCATGTGTTTTTTTAAAATAACTCATACAATGACCTTAAACTTTTAGAAGAGCGTTCTTTGTGAGATTTATTCATGTTGCTGCCATCATATATTTGTTTAATCTCAATTTCATTACAACATTCTAAGATTTGGGATCCACAAGTTTATAGTGCTTTTAAGTTTCAAAAAAATCTCCATATAAAACATCCAATCATAATATTTTTTTATTTCATTTAATTTATGAAAAACAAATACTATTTAACTATATTTCCAAAAAAATCTCCTTTCTAATATAACAATAGTCATCCACTTGTATAATGATCTCATAAATAAACTCAACCAAACAATTTAGTCTAGAACAATTTCTTAAAAAACAAATACAGATTTTACCCAACAATTATAATTGCAAAAAAAATGGACTGTGGTAGAAGGCAAATTTTCATAGAATATTGATCAGTAGCAACCTACTTAGGCATCATAATTGAGAAAATAGCTCATATGTTTAAAACAAAAAGATAAACTTGCATTAGATATAAAAATGCAACTAGCGATTGCACCTTGGTGTACAATGGGTACACCGAAGAGGCATGGAAGGTCTATTAGGAAAAAAATGGGTTTTTTTTCTCATACATTTGTGCAACACACGAGGTCAATTGACTTGACATAGGGGTCACCCCCTTCGATATTGCTTTGTCAAACAATCTTTCATCTATTTATGGGTTTGTTATTGAATTGCATGGTATCTAGGGAAAATAGATCTCAACTTATTTTTTCTTCTTTAAAAGGGAATAGAATGCATATGTTGCACTCCTAAAAGTTTACAAATATTGCTTTAAATGTGAAAGTTATTTGTTGCTATTACCAATTATGCAGTTTCCACTAAATATTGCTTTAAATGAGGATGATATTGGTTGGAGTTTGAATGGATGTTTGAGGGGTACATAATCATTCCTCTTGGCTGGAATTATGTCCATAAGTATGAGAGAGAACCTTGTGGAATACCTCACAAAAGCTATATATGGAATCCAAACTCCAAAAGCTATATATGGAATCCAAACTCCACAAACTTTACTACTATTCTCCCTTCCTGTGCAAAAATGAGGGCTTTGAAAAATGATATGTACACACATCAAAGCATAAAGGATAGAGGAATTTTGTTAGATGTAGTTGCAACTACCCTAGTAGACATGTACACAAGATGTGGAAACACAAACAAGGCACGTAAAGTGTTTGAAAAGGTGACTAAAAGAGATGTGGTCTTGTGGACTGCAATGATTGCAGGATATCCACAAAATAGATTTGTTGAAAGGCTTCAGATATTTCCAAGCAAATGCAATTGTTAGGTTTAAAGCCAAATTTTGCAACCTTTGTTGGCATCCTCCTTGCCCATGCCAAAATGAGAGCTTTGGAACAATATGGACATTTATCGAAGTATAAAAGATAGAGGAACTTTGTCAAATATTATAGTCACAACTTCCCTAATAGACAAGCATGGAAAAAGTGGAAGCATTAACAAGGCACATCAATTGTTTGAGCAGTATATGTATAAAATGGACTTGTTAAGAAAGCTTTAGAAACTTTCAAGCAAACACAATTGATAGGTGTAAAGCCAAATTCCACAACCTTCACCTATATTCTCTCTGCTTGTGCCAAGAAGGGAGCTTTGGAATAGGGTATGGACATCCATCAAAGAGATGAAACATCATCATTTTTTACCAAATGGGTGAGTGGGCAAGACCAGCCAGGGAAGCTTGTTATGTCTCTTAGCTTGCCTTCCTATAAACAAGATTTCCTGACACCCAACATTGTATTTTCTAGGCAATATATCTATTGTCTATTTATGTGTTCTACTTTTTCTTATTTTTAGCAATTTAATTACTAAAACCTCGAGGAGAAGATGATGTTAAAGCTCAACCGACACAAGGCCTACCCATTTAGGCAATTCCAAACCACCCACATTTTTTTACTTCTTAATCATCTATTTTGTTCTTAGAAAAGACTTATATTTAATTGGTAAAGGAGTGACTCGACAATCTAGTTGTCACTAATGAAAGTGGTAGAAACATTAATTTTAATGTTAATAAATACAATACAATTTTCCCTTTTATGCAATTAACTATATTAGTCTTTACTCTTTACAAACATTACTTGTAAATCTTCTTTGCAAAAGAAAAAACAAAAGAGAAGACTTCTACCCTACACTTGTTATTCATATTTAACATGTGGAATTGATGGGGAGACATCTGATAGTCTCATGATCACATATATTTTCTTTGGATTCTAAAGCTTAACATTATAGAAAAAAATGGCATATGTTTTCCTTTATCTCCAAAGAGAAAGGAATGAAATAATAATAAAATAATTGGGGTATTAAAATACACATGGCAAAGTAACTTCTCTATAATTTCTTTACAAGACAGACAAAAGAAAGCAATGAACTTATTGTGCTCTATAACTCAGTACTTCAGACAGAGTGTAAAATGATGTTATATTTTAATAATGTAGTTTTCAAAATTTTCATAGGCTGTAACGAGCAATTTTTGTTATTAAAATTCATATCCTATAGCTAAATAAACATGAATAAACCTCCTACTTATCAATGAATAAACCTCCCAGCCGTTTCAAAATTTAATTCCCGCGATTAAATGGTGCCATAAAAAATGTTTACAGGGAGAAACTTCAAAAGACCTGGATCATTTTCTAAAATGCTTGACAAACTAATTTGTTCAACCATTATATCTGAAGAAAAAACCTCTTTCTTTAACTTGAATATGCCAACGGCGTGACCCACATTTTCTACTTCCACTTCACCCATTTTTTTGAGCAGAAGATTTCGGAGCCTTTAGGCAGATTACTCATGCTGTCGTCTTCTGCTCAGTTATTTTTCTTTTTCAGAGAATACAACTACTTAATGCCATTGTCAATCTGCTCAGTCATTTTCTTTCTTATTTGCTCTCTTCGCTAGTTACTAAACTGCCCAAATGTGGTTTGAATAATGGAGTGAAGAGTTTCAGAATAAAGAATTGTTTTGGTTGTCTAATGGATGACAATGATGAATATCAGAAACATACAGACCAATTTCCATGACAATATAGTAGGAGAGGGGATGAGCGATTCCCAAAACAAAATGAGATGACAATAAGCAAATCCTCTGCATAAATTAGAAAAAATCTCCAACGTTTAGCAAATCATTGCAATTCTATAAGAAATTACAATAGAAATTATAGATCACAGGGTTGATTATCCACAAATAAGGAAGTTACACTTTTGTCTGTACACCCAAAGTACCAATGAACAATAGAAGAAAAGCAGTATGCGTAACATCAGTCCCTTCCTGCCATCATCAACTTCAATATACTTCCTCTCTGACTAAGCAAAGGGAACCAAAATAGGCTCCAGTTCAAATATCCATGCAAATAGTATTATCCTCTCATAGGGACTCTACAAATAAATTTCTATTGTTATTTTTCTAATTGGATTTTATGATCTATATTAAAAAGAATGTCTGGCTAGGGAGCTTGAAAGCTCAGACTCAAGTCAATGGAGACAAGGATGGCAGCTTTTGGAAACAAGGTTGGACCAACATTCAGAAGGTGGGTTCTAGTTTTTCTATTAGAAAATCATATTTCTCCTGTACACACAGATTGCTAACTCATACATGACTATCATACAAAAGAGGTAGGATGAGTATGGAGGTCAATTCTTTTGAGGCATCAAACTAATCTTACAAATTTGTGCAGCAAGCACAACCTACGAACTAGATTCTAATTTTGTTCAAAGAGAAAAAATCAAAACAGTGAATATTATAACCTACACACTAAATTCTGCATCGTTCGTGGCCTTCACATGTAACACCACATCGCTACCCAGAGAGCTTTTGGTTGGTTTTTTTAACACTTCAAGCAAAGTAGCCTTTTTCTGGCTGCATAGAAAGTTTATGTGCACCCCAAAAGCTCTGCTTACACTATTTCCAATGGCCGTACAAAATTTGTAATCATTTAGTGAAGCTTTCTATGTTTATTTCGTAGCCACTATAGAAGATTTTGAGGATTTTGAGCCCCCATTTGCAGCTTCCGCCATTTATACACAGCTTCAAACCTTGATGCACAATACTATATGAATCTAGGGTTTGCAAATTTAAAAGAAAGTATTTATAAAACCACATAAACCTGGGTTTTCAGAGTTTGCTTTCTTGGGTCCTAAGTATAAGAAAGAAATAAAGGAAGAAACAATAAAAAAATATAGCAATTATTTTGCCCTGGTTTCAACCTCTGTGATAGGTCGTGGGCTGTCTGAGATGGTCAACTCCATCTCCACACGGCTTTAGAATGCCTGTAAACGGTGCCTGCGCAATTATTCCCCTATGAGAGCAGACTAAGATATCAATACAATAATAAATAAACAAATAGCATGAAAAAAAACACAACACATCAAACCAACCCTAAGCATCTCAGTCTGCTTGAACAAAGGACATTCAGGCAAGTGAAAATTCTTGTGCAGGTCAAGGAATGGGTCAATCTGCCAGTCATATTTACCTTAGACTTTGCACAAATTGTGTCGTGCTGTTGACGATGCAAATGAGAAAAATGGGCAGAGTTTGCAAGAAAAAATTAGAAAACCCTACCACCATAATTTTTTTAAATGACGCGAACAAAGACCAGATTTTCTACAGCTGTTGTTTCAATCTATTTACACAGTCAACGAGATCTTAATAAAACTCATTGAAACTATGGCAAGTGACTAACCTCAAGAATCTACACAAATTGTGTCTGCTGTAAACCATGCCGATGAAAATAATGGGCATAATTTGCAAAAAAAAACTTACGAAACCATTGTACAGAAGAACTGTTTTTAAATGAGACTAACCAACAGCAATTTTCGTACAAACACTACTTCAAGCTATTCACGGTAAACGAAATGTCGATCTGAAAAATATCTTGACAAAAGATTTTGTGAGACAACCGAGATCCGATTTACATTGGAGATCTGACATATCCGACTGTCCGCAGCATTTTAAATACAAATATTAATTACAATCAACTGCTCGAGATTTCTTTCAGGTGTGAGAATACAACGACAAGTAAAAATATAAAGCTCAGTGGGAAAGAAGACTCCGGGAAAATAAACGTCTAGGATGACTTTAATCGTCGACATGTCTTTTCGTAAAAGGTAACCATTGATTTACAAATTTAAAATAGATTTAAAACATAGTTGTTTATACTATGATAAAAGTGGCTGTAATACAAAGAGGATAATATAAAGAGTTCGATACTTGAAAGAAAAAACAATGCATCTCCTAGCATGAACCGCATGCTTTATTTGCTGAAAGTAGAAAAAAACAAAGCTTTAAAAGAAATCTACTTTAAAACAAAACGACTAACTAAGATTAGCCATGCCGGAAAAACAAGGATCTCATCGTATCAATTCTCTTCTTGATAAGAGTCCGCCAAGTCAGCATCAATTATCCACAGTTTATACTATGATAAAGTGGCTGTAATATTTGTAGGATTCGTATAATCTTTGGAAGACCTAGAACAGTTGGTAAATATTTAAAGAGGACGAACCTAGCGGAGAAGACACGTCATTTACTAGAATGTTCCAAATGAAGTGCGGGAACACAACTTATTAGATAAACATTAAATCTATCTAAGAAGACCTTTGACCACTTTATTTGGCCTGTTTATATCTAAATAATATAAATCTTAAAATGTTTACACAGGTGAGAAGAAGATTCACTTATACATAATCTACAAATCACCTGAGTTAGTTCAACAGAGGAGAAGCTTGACTCGATTCATAAACCCAGTTACATGCAGAAGAAGATCCAGTATCAGCCGATACTTCTGTTGTCTGGCTGGACATTTCACTCTCTTTTCCACCGCCTCCTTCGACGGCTGGATTTAACATCTCAACTACCTGACTCATAGAAGGCCTCTTATCCTTGTCCTCCTCAATGCACTGTAACGCAGTTTTCAACACCCTTTCCATTTCCACCATTGGTTTCCACTCCACATCCAGTCCTCCTAATTTGGAATCCACCATGTTCTCCATCCATCTTTCTCCCCAAACATTGTCAAAAGCCCATTGCACAAAATTAGTCCCAGACACATTAAAATCTGCAGCTTTCCGACCACTAACTAATTCTAGGAGAAGAATGCCAAAACTGTAAACGTCTGCCTTGGCTGAGATGGGAAGGTTCATCGTCCACTCCGGTGCCAGGTATCCTCTCGTCCCTCGTATGGTAGAGAAGGCAAGACCGTTACACTCTCCGTCACTTCTGTGCCCACTGTCAACCAGCTTTGCCATTCCAAAGTCTGAAACTTTCGCACGAAACTGCTCGTCCAGAAGTATATTCTCTGGTTTGATGTTGCAGTGGAGAATCCATTCCAGGCATTCCTCGTGCAGATAAGCCAACCCTTTCGCCGTGCCAACCGCAATTTGAAATCTCGTGTTCCAATCTAAGACTCTTGAGCTGTCTTGGGTAAACAAATATTTATCCAGTGAACCATTCTCAACATACTCATAAACCAACAGCCTGTGCTTTGCCTCCTCACAGTATCCAAACATTCTAACCAGATTCATGTGATTGACGTGGCCAATCATACTTAATTCTACCCGGAACTCATCTTCTCCTTGAGACACTCCTTCCAATCGCTTGACTGCCACCACTTTATTTTCAGGGAGGAGGAGGCCCTTGTATACACTTCCAAATCGACCCTTTCCCACACTCTCCTTGAAATTATTGGTCGCCCTTTTAAGTTCTGAAAACTTAAACCTTTTAAGCCCTCCAGGAATGACAGAGTAGCCTTGTCGATTATAGGCATTGGCCTCGTGAAACACTTTGATGAAAAACAACCATCCCAGAGCTATGCAAACAATTTCTGTCAACCCAAGAGCAGAAACAAAAGAGACCACGGCAATGATCAACTGACTTGTTTCCCCCTTCTTTCCAACTATGGACGAAATATTTGGTTGTAGTAGTTGGGATTCCGAATGCAGCGAACAGGATGGTGAGCCTGAGTCCGATGGCAGCAACTTTAGCAGAGATGAAATATTGGTCACTGAAGACTCATTGATGGATATTCTAATATACATGTGATTTGGGGCCTCTGGACATTGAAATCCACTAATAAGATAAAACTTTGGATAACAAACACCTGTGCCGCTAACTCTGTAGCCAAACCCTAAACAACTGCAATCATCCATGCAGATCTTTTCGCACTCCTCTACCGAGATACCATCTCTTTTGAAAAAATCAAAACCATAATAATCGGCGTATGGAAGCCGCAGAAACTGTGAACGATTTGCACCGCAAGAGAGACTCTTAACCAGCCGGCATCCTTTGAACCAATCATTTACATCCACCCTTTCAAAACCAGCCGGACACACGCACGTGGGCTCTGGCGTATATGTACACATAGCATTGAAACCGCACAGACCGTGAACTCTGCACTGCCTTGAAAGCGCAACCCATGTAATTTTCCAACTGCCATTTTGCAAATTGAGGCTGTATAATCTCAGGTTGCCGTCAATATCCAGTGTCAATCTTCTGAGGGGGCCTTCACCATAGTCCCACGCCTCAAAACTGAACTCATCGCTTGAGTTGAAACCACCAGATCCGTCTAGAACTGCTACACGAGTAATATTATAAATGTTTCTGCCGATATCAACTGGATATTGCCCTGGATCAGGCCAATACTTGCTGGAGACATCCAACCCTTCATAAATGAGCCCGAGACAGTTGTCATCGTTGAAATATAAACGATAGTAGCCGGAACTGTAGTTTTTCAATCCCATTTTGGAAACGAGCTGACTGTCCTTTGTGAAGCGTTGGTGGGGAAGGAGCGAATCAGTAGGCCAGTCGAAGCTTTGCCAAATTATTTGTCCAGAATAGCCACGTAGAACCAGATTTCCGTTTCTTAGAAGCACTGCTTCTTTCACACGAAGGCCTTTAGTCTTCGTTGTCCATACAGCGCTTCCATCTGCATCCGAAAGTACGAAATCTCCGTCTTTCTGAAGACAGAGACGGGAATCCTCGCCGTTTACAGGTCGGTCCCTGTTGGCCATCCAAGCAACTGTATAAGGGAAGGGAGTTTGAGAATACCATATTGCAAAACCATAGGCGTTGATGCCAACGGCATAAAATCCAGCTGAAAATGTGCCATCAGCAGACTGTAAAATTGTTTGATTTCTTTCCGGTGAGAGGGAATGTCCTAATTTCAGCCTCTGTAATCCATGACTCTGTTGTGCAGAGATTAGGGAGAGGCAGAAAAGTGCAAAGAGTATAGAGCGTAGACGTAGAATAAAATAAAAAGAACCCATTGTAGAGAAGCTCACTTCATCCCTGCAACTAAGGATCGTTCAGACAATGGTAGTACATATAGGAAAACTACAGAGAGAGTCTGCCCGTGGTTTTGGACCTGCCCTCCAGGTTGCGTCATATGTATGTATTCATGAGATTTCAGTCATGAATATTCAACCAGGTAGCAATCTCACTTCTTGAATTTAGTGCGGAGCTTAGTCCAAGTCACGGGGAACAAGTCGACGGTCACACTTCTAGATTTTCGTACCTGCCAACACTATTTTATAATAATAAATTGATTTGATATTTTTTATCAATAGATGTTGACTTATCATTTATATAAAATCACATCTTTGAATGTGTATATTATAAAACATATAATAGCAAGTCTTAGCAAGAGGGGAAGGGGAGGGTCTGATTTATCTCATACATCAAAGAAATTTGATATTATAAATATATATATGTTGACTTATCATTATATAAAATCACATCTTTAAATGTTTATATTATAAAACATATAATAGCAAGTCTTAGCAAGAGGGGAAGGGGAGGGTCTGATTTATCTTATACATCAAAGAAATTTGATTATATATATATAATTAACTGATAAAGAAATTTATGTTCTATAGTTTTTTAGAAAGATAAAATAGATTTCTCATAAGATCCAAATCTTATTACAATAAAACAACACAATAGTCAAGTCATCAAGCAAGAAAAAGCATATACAACCATGTTGCTAAGAAAAAATATATCAAAAGATTCATCTTACTAGGACCCAATGCTACATAAAAATTTCTTAACAATTGTTCTTTGTCTACCATGACCATATTAAGTTTTAAAAATTAACAAAATCCAAAGTATAAGTCCAAGAGGTATTTTCATCATATTTTATGTTTGTGGGCTTTCCATGCGATACTAAATATTTCATGCATATCCAATATCTAGTTCCAACCTCATTTTTCATATTCTTTCCTCATAGGGTTTCTTGAAGTCTTTCATTCACTTACATTTCCTTTACTTTTCACTCTCTAAACTCTCATGACCTATTTTTCTTTGCCCTATATCTAGATCTCCCTTCATTCTTGACAAGCATCATTTTGTTAAGTCACTGAATGCACTGAAAAATGTTTAAAGTCAAAGCAAAAACTTAAAAACACAAACAAAAAGCATAGAAATCAAGTTTCATTTACCAAAGTTCATTGCAAACCTCAAGATTGATTATACTATGATGACTTGCTCATGAATGAATGTGGATGCAAATTGGTAGCTTAACACTATGTTTTTTCAATAATAAATTTTGACTAGAGTAAAGTTAACATAAAGATTTGATTTATGAAAATTATGAGAACAAAGATCGGCAGTTAACTAAGTTGGTTGTGGAGTCAACTCAAGAAGGTGGAGAAGATAAGTCAACTAATAATAAAAAAATTGTCATTTCAAACATCCAAGAGGATAATAATGAATTAAATTAATTCACTAAATATATAATGAGAAGAAAGTTTATCTATGAAAAAAAAAATTACTTGTGAGGATAAATAGAAAATTTATTTCCTTATTAAAATTAGATGATTAATTCATATTAATTAAATAGTAATAAATTATCTAATTAGTGGATAATAGTAATAAATGATAAATAATTGTAAAAGATGTGATAAATGACTAATAAATGATAAATTGTAACCAATGATAATATATAATATACTAAAAGATTAATTAATTGTAGGAAAAATGTTTAGCGATGAAATCAAAATTAACTCACCAATATAATATCATAACTATTAGTTGCTTGAGCGCCATATTTCTAATCTTTAGTTTCCTCTATTATTTAAAATATAATCTAATGGACCTCATTGTATTTTATGAGATAAAATGTGCATGCAATTTGTAATGCTCATAGGGCACAAAATAAAAGAAACTTTAGACCCCATAAGCACTACAGATCATAGGTATATTTTACCTTGTGGAATACAATGAAGGTACCATTAGATTATATTTTAAATCAATGATGAAAACTAATATTATAGATTCTACCCCTTAAATCCATGGATCGTTTACACCCTTGAGTCCCTAATTTTCCATGATAATTATTTTTTAAACAGAAGGATTCATCATCACAATTAATGAATTTTCCTATTATTTTCCAAGATTTGTCAAGATTTTCTACAAATTTTTAGTAATGTAAGAAAATAATGCCAATAAAATTATTATTTTTTTCGAAATAAACGAAAGATTCGTTAATAGAAATAAATAGTTTTTTCCAAAAAATGAAAGATTCACCAATATTTTATATCTTTTTTGAAGGGGGGGTTTCTTAAAGTTATCATTGATTGTGAACATACTTTATGATTAAAATACTCACCTTCGAGGCATGTTATAATAGTTCTAATAGTATTTGTGGATTTAATGCTTTATATTTTTAATAATGTAGTACTAGTAATTATGATTTCAAAGTTGTTAGTGATGATCATAAGCATATATTAAAAAAGTAACAGCTCATGTGATGCTAGACTGACATACCCAAAAAAATCTTAATGCACAACTATGGTCTACCTTTCTTTGGCGTATTTTTAGACACCTCAAAAAAATGCATTCATTAATGTAGGATAATATTTGATGATGTGGACCTAAAACAATAGCTATAAGTAAGGTCCCTACCAAGTAAGAAACTCTAAAAATTTGGAAGTGATTTGAAATTACCATGTATGATTTTGAGAGGTACAAAGTTGGGGTGCTCAGCTATTAGTTCCTCCCCCTAACTCTCTTCTATTAAACATTTTTCTATACTTTATAAACTGGCAATTGTGCAATTAGAGCGTTGATAAGAATTTGAATGTAGTGAAGAACGGTAAAAAAAACATTTTGTCAAGGAAGTCCAAATCATAGATTAATCTCTAATTATTCATTTCAAGTCATAGGTAGTAAGGAGATCACAAGGTCCTTAGCTTTTGTTACTTGTCATGTGTATTTAATAATAATAAATTCCTTTGTTATAAATTTTGTTACCAAATTCTTTATGCATTGGATTTTAAATATGGAAAATGAAAATTAATTAGTTAAAAAATACTACACATAAAAAATATGGTTCATCATATATATATATAATTATTTAAGATTAAATTAATAGACAAGCCATCAAATTTTAATTATTTATGTGCATTGATTTAGTAGAATGAATTTTATTTTTAAAGTCTATATTTTTTTTTAAATAACCTATATTTTATATTCTTAAAAATTGAAAGAACTTAATATGTGTTTTGATGGTATAACAAAAAGTATTGAAAAATATGGTGGATTTGGTCAAAATTCACTAAGATTGGTAATCTTGGTTACATATTTTGCAAATGTATACAAAGAATCTTTATGGTGCTTTGACATTCAATTGTAAAATTTTATAACTTTAATTTTCTCATGTTATTCTATAACAAATATGCAACTATTCTTAGAGAGACAATCATATAAAAGTAAATTTTGTAAAAGAAGGCTTCACTATCATGCTTTTCCTAGTCTTTGAATAAAAAAGGAATTTATCTTTGACATGGTATGTCAAGTAATTATTGTTTTAGAACATGAATGTTATATTTAATTTTTTTTTTTAGGGGTGGCACTCCCTATGGGTTTGAACCTTGATTGAAATCACACTTGTTTCTCTAATTTCTCATTATTGACCCATTGTTTATTTAAGGTTGTAGATAATTTCTTAAAAATTGTTTCTATGTGTACATTGCAAGTGGACAATAAATTAAACACTCAGGGAAAAGTTTATAATAATTTATTTTATGACATTTGTTAAGAACAATATTTTTAGTTGTTAGTCCCTTTGTAACTAATGTTGTAGAATATCTAAAAATATATTTATTAGTGTCTAGTCTTACTCCAAATAAATTTAGAGGAGTATATTAATTATGAAGAGAAATAAGTTGGGACATGTTCTTATAGATAAAAAAACAATAAAATATTCATCATAGCACATGCACCAATGTTATAATCTTCTTGCAAGTTGAATTTAGATATAGGAAACCACCAATGACTAGATCAAAACCTCATACTTTCTCTATTAACTTCTCTTGCACATCTCTAGTCAAGTGTTGGACATCTTCATTCCAAATTATCCTACCTATCTATTGGGTTTTATCCACCAACTATTGAGGAAAAGCATGTATTTTGGGATTTTTTCCATAGATACATCAGCTTAAATCTATTGCAGGATGATGCAAATTACTCACTACTCCACCAATACTAGAAAGAGAAAGTACTTTGATGCTTGGAGTGTTAAATTTTTTTCTTGATGGATGCCAAAGTGTTTGAGAATGTTGAGAATCGATCAAGAGTTGGTTTTCAAATAGAAAAGAAGGTAAAAAAAATTAACAAGCTAAAGGGTGAAGCCACAATAGTGGTTTACAATTGAAGTGAGGAAGGAAAACTCACAAAAAATGAATGCATGGCAAAAAACTTGATTTTAGGGGTTCGTATGAACCTATTGGTTCGACCGAACCAATTAGGTGTTCGGTCGAACCCTCTTAATACTTTCCTGCCAAAAAAGCCATCAAAACCCCTTATAGAAGGGGGGCTCGAATGAACCCTGGTTTGAGCGAACCCCTAGTGGTTTGCTTGAACCCCTAGGGGTTTGTTCGAACCCCCTTTATTCCTCATCCCCCTTGGGACAAAAAAAAACTTGAATTTTGGCACTTCGGAGCTCAGTTTGAGGATGAAAATGGAGGAATATTCACAAACCCAACTGGAATCAGGTAGTCCTCAGAACAAGCTATCCAACTAATATAATTTTAATATGTTTTGGTTTTATTATGTATTTGATATTTTAGTTTTACACAGTAAACATAGGTTTTTTCATTGAAAATGAAGGTCTTTGTTACATGTGGAAAATAGCTTGATTATCAAAAAAATAAAAAATATGAGTGCACCAGATATTGAAGTCCTTGATCAATAGAAAAAAATAAATTGAATTTCAATATATATAAAAAAATTTATGGTATTAGGCCAGATTAAGCTATGTGAATTGTAATTGGTTTGACTTTTGAAACTTGATTAAAAGAAAAAATATTAGGTAAAAACTATCTAACAGAATTGGAAGCACTAGATATCAATTTACAAATCTAGAATTAGAAAGAATTAGGGTACATCCTTCATGGGAAAAAATTATCGCGTTATCACGATTATTAGATCACTTTTTAAAAATGTTGTATTTTGAAAAATGGTTTCATTAAGGAGATGGAAAAGTGGAATCATTCAAAATTTTCAAAAATATTTTTAGAATCTGGACAAAATATGTGTGAGACTCTGGTTGCATCATCTTCAAATTATTCATGGTTTAGCTAGCTATAGGTGCCGAATGGCCAGAAGATTTAGTTTAAAAAAATAATTTCAGTGTCGAGTTTGGCCAAAAATTGTAAACCACTATTGTGGGATCACCCTAAAGAGGTTCTAGAATAAGTGCTAGCTCTTGATGAGGTTCTCAAAACATCATCAAATCCTAACAAGGTTCTTATAACCAATTTTATCTCACTCCAAGGGACAAAGAATAAATGAATAAAAAACCAAGTAAATACCGAGGAATGTATATGAGCTAGAGAGAAAAAAATTAAGAAGATTATTGGGCACAATTTCATTGAGATTCTAGATGCCCCACAAGGTTCTTAGAACCTATACCCTCATCAATAATAAGTATCAAAACAAATAAATATAACAAGGAGAAGAAGATAGAGATGAATGAGATGAAAGATAAGACAAAGAGAAATTAAAAGATGAAGAAGAAGAGGAAGAAAGAAAAATAAAAGATAGGTTCCATTGATTTTTTTCAAAGGTTTTAAAACCTCAGTTAGCTCTCAACAAGGTTCGTGAAACCTTATCAGATCCCATCAAGGTTCTTTGAACTTGCTCATTTGTCAACTACTAACATGTTATGTGATGCTAAGGATTATTCTTCCACTACCACTCTAGAATTCATTTTATGTGCTTGTAGTATCCACCAACCACTAGGTCTATAAAAAATTATTTGAGATAATTGGCCATGCCACATTCAAATCTATTTGACAAATAGTTGTTGTAGCACAATTTTTTTGGGAAAATTGGCTCTAACACTTGCACTCATCCCCACAAATCATTAATGCTAGCATGGTAAAATTATTAGGAATATTCTTCCACACTTCACAATCATCCATGCCATATTTTTTTGACATATATATACAAGATGTTGGATGAGGTGATGATTTGGGAGTGGGCTTTTCCTGTAGTTCCCTCTTGGGACTAAGAAAAAAAAGTATTATTGTTAGAGCCTTATTCCTTTTTATAATGAAGTAAAGATCTTTTCTTGAAAGGAATTTCCATGTTAGTTTAGAAAAAAGACTTGTAACTTATTTAGTTGTTTGCAATTGTAATTGGCTTTATGCCTTTGAATCAATGAAATTTATAATTCATATATTTCCACTTATATCATACTAAGTAAAAAAAAAAATCTCTATAATGGAATAAATGTTTCTATGATTTTTATATATGTATTTTATTTCCTATTTTTTATAGAATTTATTTGTGGACGTGTTCCTTCCCTCTTAGTTTTTGTTTAACCCTTACCTCCATACATTCTTTATGAGTTGTGAACCAGAGCCAAATGTGAGTCCTTTAAAAAAAATGGCAATTCCTTGTGATATGAGCAAAGTGGGGAACTCATTTAAATCATTGTACATCACCTTTTTCTTTCTTCATTCCTTCTCCATTTTCTCCCTACAAAATAGTCAATAGAATAGGATTAGGGTTTTAGTTTTATTCTATGTTGATTTGGATCAACACCCTTCATTTAGGTTTGGAAAGTAGCCAATATTCTTTGGATGTTTTATCTCAATAGCAAGGTCCCACACCTTGAAATCATTCCTATTGTGTCATTGGAATGTTGAACTAGTTTCAATAGGGTGTAATTTACTATAATAATAGATACCAAAATTGCTCCACTTCCTAGAACAAAACATCACTCACAATATCAAGGTTATCATCTAGCAAGTGAAATTAGTTGTTCAATTAATAGAACCATGGAGGGTTCATGTTTAACTCTATGAGAGTTGGTTTTCTCTCCTATAATTTGAGCTCAGCCTAAATTTAGGAGGGTGTTCCCAGGGTTTATATAATAGAAATTGATAGCTCATAAGATGGTAACTAAACCCAAGTAATTGATGTAGCTTCAAAGGCTATCACTCATCAGAGAGTGGCTAGTTATCGTATTACCTTTACATAGTTGATTCACCATCATTTACAATGATTCCAAGGAGAAATAAGCATATGACTCAAGAAATATTATAAGTAATATTCCCTATATATATGGTAAAATTGGAAACACATACTGGCTAAACTAAAAAGGAAATGTTTATTGATTCATTATTCTTTTTCAGAGCATTTAAGTTTGATTAATTGTAGATCAGTTCTTATCTATGGTAACATAGTCAAGTTGACAAGGAGAAATATAATGAAAGGTAAAATATTGAATAGTTGATCCAACCATACAAATACATCAAAATGGGAGTGTTGGAGACTGAACATGTTTTATTATCCATAATCAGACCATACAAGTCCATATTTGAATAATGAAAGATCATTACAATTATTGTAAATGTTTCTAAATGTTGTCATATTCTCTAAAACAATTACATTCACAACATCAAATATTTTGAGAGGAAAATATATCATATAGAGAAGTAACCTTGAACAAATACCTAAGATTATGGAGACATCACATCTACAAGATATTTTTCCATATTACCTTCATTTATATTCTAACAACCCTCACTACTCTCTTTCAATCAATCTTCAATTGTTGGAATCTTGAAAGTCATTGACAACTCCTTTGTACTGAGAATAATCAACAACCAATCCCTTTGAAAGATTCAAAAACATAAAAATATACCCTACTAGTCAAAACCTTAACATGTGGTGCTATAGCCAAGACCAAATCCATAGCTATGGATGAATCCTACCCAAAATGAATTCTCTAATGTATCATTAGTAATAATTTTTGGTTGGTAGATATTGATTTTTGGTAGATGGGTGACCAACTGCATTAATGGTGGTAGTTATAAATTAAAATCCCCGTTAAGGTGTACAAGTGTGGAGTACACTTAGTGTCATTTCAGTTAATGCAAAAATCCATTTTGATATGATTTTTAAAAAAAGACCACTTTTTTTCTTATTGCAAGCTTCCTCATGCTATTTCTAGTGGATATTATTACTATGGATATGGTTCACAACTTGAACCAATCCCTTGAAGCATGCTACAAGCCTCTTCTTGGTTTTTTAACTTTTTTCTTTCTTTTGTTGTAAAAAAAAATGGGTTGCCAAACATCATCAACATCCAATGGTCATTTTAGAATCACATATACTTACCAATGAACACATCCTTGATTCATACCACTTGCTAATCACAAAAATATATAAAAAACTTGTTGATCTCTGACAAGGTTGTGAGAGCCTAGTTGGGAGTTGACACCTATTCTAGAACCATCAAAACTTTCTAACAACAAAGAAACTTGGAGCCTTTTCAATTTTCATTTCCTTTTCCATTAGCAAAACAAGATGGCAATCAAACCTCTTTTGGAAACCACGGGAAGTTCATGAACCAATTCCATATTTTTGGAAATAAATGAGCATGTCATCCTTGTACTTTTCAATAAGTTTAAGAAATCTTGTTGAGCTTTGACAAGATTGTGAGAACATTGTTGACAACTAACCGAGGTTTTAGAACCTCAAAAATTTACCAACACCTAGATTTATATAGAAATAACCACTTGAAAAGTAAGGTTTAAAAACTACTCTTGGGTTTCAACAAGGTTGTGATAACCTTGTTGGGAGCCACACAAGTTTCAAAACCAAATAAAATTGTCACACGTGGACTTAGAAACATTTTTCCTTTTAGAGGAATGAAGAAGTTAGGAAATCTATGTTGGAACTTGACAAGGTTTTAAAAACCTTGTTGGCCCTCAATAGAGGTTTCAAAGCTTCCATAGAATATTGACAACTTAAAGAACTACCAAAATATGAGCCAAATAAAGAAGTTATAAAATTATTAACAATTTCCGATAAGGTTATGGAAACCTTGTTGGCTCTTGAAACAAGTTTTAGACCTTCAACAGAGAGCTATAATAAATACATAGTGGATTTTGGGTTGTGGAAAAATTTCTAAATAAAGGGATGAAAGTAAAAAAATACCAAGAAATCCTACAAAAATTGTACTTAGATAAAGAAACATAGGTGATTAACCACTTACAAATATTTCAAAAAAGTTCAAAGCTCCAATAACATGCTCAATGAAGTCACTATTAGAGTAAATCATATTTACTTAGGCTTAAGTTTTAACTTAGGTACATAATTTTCATTTAATAGGGTAATTAGCTTTTATTCCCGTATTGGGTGGTTGCATACCCGTCAGCATTTTCATGGCTTTATAAGCTTGTAGTATTATGCACATTATCTTGCATCTCATATTCAACATATTTTCTCTTCAGTGAAAGAGCATTGGCTTCTCTCGTGCATTGTGAAGGTTTATCTGAAATTGGTCTTTTGTTGCTCTATCATGGTATTAGAGCCTCCCAATTTGCAGTATCTTCTCTGAGAGTTTTTGTCGGAGAGTTGGCTGGAGATCATCATTCGACATTTGAAATTTTTTAAAATTTTCAAAATTGCCTCATATTTCTGTTTCTAGCGTGATTTTGTGCTTGTGAGGTCGATTTGTCCTTGTCTGTTGGTAGGAAGAGGACACGATTTCTTGTATGTTGCACTTCTCTTTGGCATGACTGTGTTGATCTCTTTTTTTTTGGTGATTGGAGAGGCCACATGGGAGTCTTGGCAAGGCTGCCCCATTACTTGCAGACCTTTCATCAAGGCGTTTGGAGGCAACAAACTTGCAATTTGGAGGTCACTCAATTGAAGCATCTGTTTGGAGGCCCCATTTTTGAGTTTGAGGGCACATTTATGCAATGGGAGGGTGCACATTCCTTCTTGAAGGCCGATATCTCTACTAAGAGAGACCGATTGTCACTGTTGGGCAACATTTTGTTTTGCTTGATTGAAGGCATCCTTGTTTGGAGTTCGATTTTATGCATGGAAGAGGCATTTATTTTGTTGAAAGAGGCCACACTTTTGCTCAAGATGCAGCAATTCCTTGATGGAATAAGGCATCCTCTTGTTGTTCGGGCATGATCTTTGTTTTGGAGGCAGCAAATCACCCAGACTATGTTTTTTTTTTCATTGGAAAGAGGCATGATTTTTCACAGTGGAGACTTTTTAATTAAACTTTATAAAGTTTTGATTGAAAATATTTCAATTTAGGGATTTTTTTCAACAAAGGATTGGAGTGGTCCCTTCCTTGGAGTTCTTTTAAAGTGATCTTGGGATCTTTAATCCCACATTTGTTGTGTGGAAGATGACTTTGCTATTCAAATAGCACTGCAGTGTGAAAGGTTGGTGTGAGCAAGACTCATAGGCATTTGAGAGGCTCACGATTGTGCTTTGTGTGAGGTTGCTTGGTTGATCAGGTATCTTTATTTTTTTGGTTCAATTTTTTCAAAAAATTAGTTTATTGCTTGGAGATTTTCTATTTTTTGCAAGTGGTGAAAAATAAGTTTTTAGAGGCTACCTTATTGGAGATTTTTTTTTAGTTTGCTAGTGCAATTTTAACATGGATCCCCCTCCCACCACTGAATTATTATCTCCCCATAATTACCACATATGGAAAATCAAAATGCAAAGATTGCTTCAATCCCAAGGTTTGTGGTCTACTCTAAATGCTACCCAACCCACCCTCAACAAACAATATGAAATATTTTCCCACCCAAATAAATGTGACCAAACTATGGGGTTGATGAAGTTAAATGTTTCATATAGTCTTCTTTTTCATATTGATGAGTTGGGTACACCTAGAGAAATATGGGATAAGTTAGAAAATCTATTTGGTCAAGTTAGTGGGATCCGTGCATTGCAATTGGAGGTTGAGTTAAACTCTCTTGTTCTTGAAGCATTTCCTACTATTGATGAATTCTTAGTAAAATTCAAATTAGTAAGGTCACAACTAGCAGGATGCGGAAAGACCAAAACCGATAAGGAGTCTATTTTCTTGATTCTATCTAAATTGAGAGGTCTTTTTGATGTGTTTTCCTCTACCTTTTACTCCACAATGGATGCCTTAGGTAGTGCATTCCAGATGCCCTCTTCTAAGACCTTTTGTGACTGGTTAATAAGGGAACCAAAAAAATGTGCCCAGTTGGATGGGGTCTTTACAAATCATGAATTGGTTGCACATGGCTCACAAAGTAAGGGGAAGAAGAAACCTAAACCTAAAACAAAGTCAAATGATACTCCCATTGCAAAATAAGAAAAGCTAAAGAAGGAGAAATTCAGTTGTGTATACTGTAAAAAGAAGGGGCATGATGAGGATCATTGTTACACAAAGAAGATAGATGAGCTCTCCCATCTTCTCTAGAAAAACAATATCCCACTGTTATCTTCTGTGACTCCTACAACCTTTGCACCTTCATCTACTTCATCCACCAAGCCCACATAGTCTGGTAGTGTAGGAATTGCAAATAGTAAAGAAGATAAGCACTACATGGGTAAGGAACATGCACTTGTCACTTCTACAGTTGATTCTTGGTGTGACAAATAGTTTTTGGATTTTGGTGCATCTCATCACATGAGTTCTTCACACTATCCTTTCATGGGTCTGCACCCCTCTAATACCTCCAAAAAATTTTTGGGGAACAATAAGTTGTTGGATGTTCAAGGGATAGGAACTCTTGACGTTGGTGATAGCTAATTTTGGGATGTACTGTGCATTCCATAGTTACACATGAATCTTTTGTCTATATACCAGATCACACATGGTGAAGTTCCTAATACTGTGGAGTTTACAACCGATTTTGTGTTTATCAAAGAAGTTGATTCTGGTGAACTCATTGTTGTTGGTAATGTTGATCATGAGTCTCGACTATATAGCTTCTCTCACTTTGTTAAGGAGGATGACTATGTACCTCACACACCCTTGGCCAATGTTGATAGTAATATTGGTCATCTACATTTTGGGGTACTTCAGACTCATGATGATATTGTTCCTATTGATTCAAATATTGATCCTTTAGAGCAGCAGGCTATCTTTGATCCCTGAAATCTTGTTTTGTTGGATGAGTACTTAGCAAGAATCTCTAATTTGTTTGTAGAGACTCACCTTGCATATTTGGGAGACTCACTTGAGGGGATTTCTCTCCTCTTTGATGACAGTTGCAACATGCTAGTTGATTCTCTTAGATTGTTTTTGGAGGTTGACTTGGTTGTGCCTTCTCTTGATCTGTCACCTTGCTTGATTGTATTTGATCATGTGATTTTTTTTTGTTTGGAGACTTTCTACCCCTTCTTAGTTGGATATGGAGTGGTTCCTTCTTCATCCGATGGACTTGTTTCTTCCTAAGGGAAGAGGTGTTGCTTGCAGGCATTGGATCATCTTTTGTTTTCAGGCATACATCATCGTAATTGGATCTTCTTCATTGTGGGGGGATATGATATCTCCTACTTTCCCTCGTATGGGAGGGGGGGTAATTGACTGTATATATCTAATGTATGTAGTACTTGGGGGGTATGATTGAGTCCTCCATACATGCATCATCTCTTTTGTTTTTTCTTTTCTCTCTTTTGGAGAGGGTTTTTTTCCCACAGGGTTTTTCTCCTTTTCTTCGCTTGTGAGATACTTTTATGCATTGTAAATGGGTACCTAACAGGGTTGTGTAGCCAGGACCCATAATGCATATTGCATTTTCATTCATTCTCCCTAAGTTGCACTTAAGGGGGGGTGTTAGACTAAATCATATTTACTTAGGCTTAAGAAAAAACTTAGGTACATAATTTGCATTTAATAGGGTAATTATTTTTTATTCCCATATTGGGTCGTTGCATACCCATCAACATTTTCATGGCTTTATAAGCTTGTAGCATTATGTACATTATCTCATCTCATATTCAACATATTTTCTCTTCGATGAAAGAGCATTGGCTTCTCTAGTGCATTGTGAAGGTTTATGTGAAATTGGTCTTCCTTGGAGTCTCTATCAGTCACCAATATCCTTGTAAAGTGATTTTATTTCATCTCGAATAAATATTGAGATTTAAATATTTTTACTTGTTAGGGTCAAGTTGCATAGGGAAACATGTGGCACTACCTTAAATTACAAAATTGATAGATACACATCTTCAGTTTGACACACAACTTGATATTTGTGTTGATCAAACAACTTGGATCAACTAAGTAATCATAATGAGATTTAATGCATAGTGACATTCATCAATTTAGACACAAAAAAATAAAATTTTGGTGCAATCAAATATGGGGCTAATAGCTAGCTTTGATTGAGGATAATGACCTTGCAAACATAGTAGGAACTTAGAATATCTAGTAAAGAATATTTCTTTAAATGGATTGGGCTACAAAGTCAAAAAATTCATAAAACATGGTTGGAAAAATACTCTTGACACAAGCCAAAAATGATATACATGAAAAAAAGAACAAGGATTCAAAAAAATAGACAAAAAATACTGCTACTTAATCTTTGTACATGGTAGGGGACTCCTACCTCAAATTTCCTCTAGGATGGTCATGCAAACCCATTGGCAAGTTAAGATAAATAGGAACTCATGTGAACAATGGGGTGGTGAGTGAGAAGCGCTTGTAAACCCAACTACCAGTTTGCAATTACTATGATAAGAGATCTAAAAATAATTCTTTGTAGAACTCTTTGAATAAGATATTATACATTGAAATAAAAGAAATAGGGGGTGTGCTCCACCTTTTAGGAGGTGGAACACACACTAAGGGGGATAACCTATTTCACTCTATTTCATTCAAGGAAACCAAGGTCCCTCAACCAATTGACTTGATTGAGGAATGGGCTAGAGTTAGGATGGTTTCCTAGGGTGTTATTAAAGACTAAAGGGGGTTCACCTCTAAGCAAAGGATTAGAAAGAAAGAAATGAATGCAATGTGCAAATCTAACCATTTAACCTAGAATATGAAACTAAAAATCAAAAAAATGAACTAAGAATGAATAGAGGGGCATCAGGAGAATTGAAGATGCTTGAAACAAGGTCTAAACTCCTGAAAATCTTACTTTTAATTTGCACAATGGGCATCATACGTCAATAGGGGAAATTTAGTCCTAGTTTAGGGTTTTGGGTTGAAACTGGAATCTACAACTAGTAAACTAGGATCTACAAAAAATGTCTAAACACATGTATACTAGGACTTATATGCCACAAGTGGTGATTCAGTCCTAATATTAGGGCTGATTTGAAACTCTAATATCCTCTAGTGATATCCTGTAGCTTCTCTCCCTTCCAATCTCCGAGTCTGAAACAAGTTAAATTTTGACCTGTGGGTGACTTTCCATAATCTTGCTAGGAAGGTGACAACTTTGACAACTTTCTCCAATCTTTCTCTTCAATGGATCTTTAACCTAAATAAGCAAATCACGCATCAAAGAGTGGGAAAAATGTTTTTTTGTTAGTGAATAGGGATTTCCCTTGGTCAAACCTCATTTTGGTAATCAAACCTTGAAATAAATAGAAATAGAATGAAGGAATGGTGAATGATGAATGATGAATGAACAAATATTGTATGTTGCAACTCACCAAACCCTTATAACAAAGGCTGCAAACTTCTATCAAATGGCTCCAATGGATGTGGATCTTGATTCTTGATTGAATGCTATGGATATTGACTTCAATGCTTGCTTGAATCATAAAACCCTGCATCGCAAATGTTAGCTCAAAAAGACACATGATGCACTAAGACTTTGACATGATGCTTGAATCTTGAATGTAGCTCCAAAATGCTTGATAATCAACTCTTGAATGCTCTTGTAAACTCTCTTGATTATAAATTTGATAGAATACTTAAACACTTAAATTAATAGGTGACTTGTAAACTTGCTAGGAGAAAATATGTGAAATAACCTTGTATTTATACTTGTTTATGCCAAATTTCCCCAAATTACAACACTACAAGTTGACATCAGATCTAGGAGAATAAAATCCCGCCAAGAATTTGAATTTAAAATAGGTCTAAGCTAAGTGAAACTCATACGCTAGTTGTGGCATATGAGTCCTAGTAGGCTAAGCTTGGGACACAAATTTCAAGAAATGCTAAGTTCTATGCCAAATTCAAGTTTATGCTCTGAAACAAGAGGTGGAACCCATATGCCCAAGGTGGCATATGAGTCCCAAATCACTAAATATAAGTCACAAAGCCCAAAAACATTAAATTATGATTGGTTATTTGATATGTTTCAGGATTATCCTTGGAAGGATGCATTAAATAAGGCTTGTGGATGCAAAATAAGACCAAATAAGGCATAAAGAAGCCCAATTTTAGCAGGGAGGACCCAAACAAGTGTGAAAATGTGAAGGGATATATTTTCCTACACTAAATGTCTAAATAGCCAATCTACATTATAAAATTTTTGAAGCTTGTTGGATCACGTCACCATGGCCTTGTGTAGTCACATTTTTGGATTTTTATAATATAACTTTCTCTAGTGAATACTAGCTCTTCCACAACCCCTACACTTCTAGTACTTAGTTCTATTGCCATAAACAAAGAGATTAAAATAACTTTGTATTTTAGAGACATTGACTTGGTTTCATCCAAAAATTCATACTTCACTAGGTTAGTTATCTCTACATTTTAATATGAAGAAGAAGAATAAATTCTAATTCCTACAACCATGACCTCATTAAGGGAGTAAGGAAACAATTATACTCTTGTTATTGCTCTCATCCATGAGTTCCTTCTTCACTAGGTCAAATATCTCTACATGTTTATATTAAGAAGAAGAATAAAAAAAATTGATTCCTAGAATCATGACCTCACTAAGGGAGGAAGGCAACAATTCTACCATTGCTATTGTGGGAAAAAGTAAAGTTGCAAACTAGCAATCAATACAAAGCTACAATACAGCATTTTAACACAATCAAGCTAGTTTTGAGTGAATATACACCATCCCATATAACCACCCCAATGCCTTAAAGGTGTTCCATTCCTTTATTGAAAAGGGAGATTGGATAAGTAATTAAAAATAAATAAAAAGATGCAAAGGAAAATTACTATAGTAAAAATGTGAAATAGTTGGAGAAGTATAATGCAGGTCCAAATACACCTTATGAAAGATTCCCTAATTCAAAGATGAGGGAGAGGATCTAGTAATTGAGCATGTTTCAATAGTTGTGTTGGCATATGTTAATTTAATGTCTAATATTTTTAATAGCATAGCACTAGTAGTTGTGATTTTATAAAGTAAGTGTTAATCATTATCACTCATAATTGAATGAAATGTATTCTTTAGATCTAAAGGACACTAAATCATGTAACAACACATTGGTGCACCACCAAAACATGACTTAATATACAACTAATTTTTTTAGACTCTAGGAATTGGAATAGGAATAGGGTAGCCGCCCCCTATAAACTACAGTCCATTTAGTAAACTTCTTTCACATGATTGGTGATGTTGGCGTGACATGTCCTTTGGTACCACGGGGAAGGTGGGGAGACTAGACCTTGTGACCTCTTACTTGCAACTGGATGCTTTAGTCAATCGAGCTAGGCCCATTGCCCCATTAATATACAACTATTGACCTACTCTATTTTTTAAATTGTTTTAGACACCTCAAAGAAAACATATTAATACCATATCATTTTGAATAATATAGACATAAAACCTTAATTATAAATAGACGCCTTTCTATAAAAAATTAAAATGGTTCAAATTTTAAGAATTCGCTCATGTATCCTCTACCCTCGATAAATTTTGATGCGACCCCTATCACCCATTTGTATTTCTCACAGAATCTCTGCTGAGATTTTGTCACTTCATGTTCGAACCGAAAGTGAAGGCGGTCATGCGGGCATCACGACGAAGTTATGAATGAGCAGCACATCACCTGCTTCCCACTAGAGATCTAAGCTTTCTTTGTCTATGATCTTGAAACGCGTAAATATCCGAAAAGGATATATAAAAAGTTAAGACTGAAACCCAAAAGAAAGTACCCAAGTGTTCGACGCAGACTTCATTTATGGTCTTGCACAGAATTATGGACCGTTAATTTAACATTTTCTCAAGACTTTTCTGAGATAAGAACGACTTTGGCGTGACTACAGTGTTTTAATGTACATCTGGAGGTCTCAAGTCTGTGGTTCAAATCATGTGGGTTGTCTGGTCAAGGATGTCTTGTTCATGTCGCGTGAATACTATTAATCTGGATCACAAATTGGTCCAAGTCAAGATTTCTGACCAGGGTGATATTGGCTTGTCAAGTCGCATGGGTGTTCGGCACAAGTCGCTAATTAATTTGGAAGCCCCGTCGTGCCTGGCTATTTACTTTGAGCCACTTAAATGATTATTTAGCTACATAATTGACCATTACTATCTAATAATGGATTGTGAAGGATGGGAAAGACTTTCGTTGTTTACTAAATGATTTCAATACATCGACATTATGGTACTGTTAAGACTTTTTCTTTTTGATTCTCTTTTGTCATGATAAAAAATTTATAGTTTTTGAAATTTATAATAAATGATTTTAGTATATGGACATGGTGGCAATGCTAGTCTCTTTCTTCTTTGATTTTTTTTTATAATTGAATAAAAAAGACTTTAATTTTCTCTTACTTTTCTCGTCATTGAAATTGAACAATTTTTTTTTAATAATTGATTTTAGTGTATGTTATTATTGTCGAGAAGTCTTTTTTTTTTAATTTATTTTTATTGGAATAAAGATTGTCGAGAAGATTTTGGTTTTTAAGTTTATAATAAATGATTTAATATATAGATATTACCATCGTGCATTTACAATAAACAATTTGAGTATATGGACATTTAATTAGTGGTAGTCTTTATCATCTTCATTTCTCCTTGTTGTCATCAAGTAAATTTTGATTTTTGAAGTTTATAATAAACGATTTCAATACAAAGATACTATGGTAGTGCTAGTTTTTTTCTTCATTTTCTTTTGTTATGATCATAAAGACTTTATTTTTATGATAAATGATTTTAGTCTATGTATATTATGGTAGTGTTAGTGTTTTCTTCTCTTTCTTTTGTCACATTTAAGAAGAAATTGGTTTTTTAAGTTTACAATAAATAATTATAGTGTATATACACCATCACAATGCTAGTTGTTTTCTTCTTTGTTTTCTTTTGTCAATGTTAAGAATATTTTAATTTTTCAAGTTTACAATAAACATGGATACTATAAGGAAATTCGAGTAGCAGAACAATTTCCTATGCCAATCTT
Organism: Sequoia sempervirens; assembly: GCA_007258455.2. Classification (NCBI taxonomy): domain Eukaryota; kingdom Viridiplantae; phylum Streptophyta; class Pinopsida; order Cupressales; family Cupressaceae; genus Sequoia; species Sequoia sempervirens. Next base: position 8,050 of record VDFB02320585.1, on the reverse strand, counting down.
GAGAAGAGATATTATGCAAAATTTAAAACTGATCTAACGGTTACAAAAAAACTAGAAACACATTCAACAAAAAATAAACAATGAACACAAGATATATGTGGGGAAAACTCTTTTGGGAGAAAAACCCATACTCCAAAACCAACAAAATGTATTATCAAATCTTAAAATAGATTACAACACACTTGCAATGCAAGTTCTTATAGGAGTCTTCACTTCAACTCAATCTAGAGGAATTTTAGCGGCATACAGACTTGCAAACTAACTCTCACCTCTCAAAAATGACTATCTCAAAGTACCAATATCTACTATTACATTGCATGTGAGAATTGTTAGTGTATTTAAGTTTTCACTTAGGTTAATTATTCTTAGGTAGTCTTGTTTCCCGTATCGGGAAGTTTCATACCCATTTCATATTTCACAACTTTAAAAGCATGTACCATATGTAAATTTATTCATCTCATTTTCGTTATCTTTCTTCTGGTGAAGTAGTATAGTGTTCCTCTCTATCTTGTGAAGTTTTATTGGTAGATGTTTCTCCTGGATTATTTTATTTAACATGGTATCAGAGCCACCCAATCTACAACTCCTTCCTTAATAGTTTTCACTGGAGATTGTTGAGATCATTTAATTGCTGTAGATTATTCAACATTTGAAATTTGCTAAATTTCAAAATTGTTTCATTCCCAATATTCTTCCTTCTTATTGCTTGTGTGATTGGAGGTGTGTTGTCCTTGGAAGATCAATATGTTGTTGTGTGGAGGCGTGTTTCCTTCCTCTAGTAGGCATGAATTTCTTCCCGTGGAGTTTTCTCTGCCCATTTCCAGGCCATGATTTTGACTGGAGGAGGCATGGATTTTACTATTGGCATCAATTTTTCTAAGAAAGGAATATTTTCTTTCCTGTGTTATGGGTCGTGATTGCAACTTTAAAGCTGCAATTTCCTTGTTGGGTGCAAATTTCATTTCCTCGAGGCACGTGAAGTTGGAAGCTTGTTTGGAGGCTGAGGGTTTCATTGAAGGAATTTGTGTGTTTCATTTGTTGTTGAAGGTAGCTATCTGAAGGCCTCATTACTCTCCTTTGGTGCCACCCCCCATGGGATTTTTGTTGGGCATCAATCCTTGTGAGGAGGCGTCATTTATGTAGCTCTTATACAGGCATTTCTTTTTTGCGATTCAATATGTGGAGACCTCCACACTTGTCGTGATTTTGCGATTTGGAGGTGTTATTTTTCTCACTAGAATTTTTTTAATCAAACCTTATACTTTATAAAGTTTTGATTGAAATATTTCAATTTAGGGTTCACTTTGCTCGTGCAGCCAAAGATTGTGGGCCCCAAGATTTTCTTTTGAAGTTCTTTTGAGGGAAGCATTATCACACATTGGCAGAGTGAGAGATGTTTTTTCTATTCATATAGCATTGCAGTGTGCATTAGTGGTGTGAGAAAGTCTCACAAATTGTGTAGAGGTTCGTGGTGGGCCTTGAGTTGTGGAGACTTGTGCAAAAATTTGGCTTTCCAGTGGTGCAAACAACAAGGTGCATTAAGTTTTGCTCCATTTTTTTCCTCAATTCAAAAACTTAGTTTTTTGAAGTATTTTTGGAAAGGTGATGAAATTTAAGAGGTTGCATATGGTTGATTTTGGAGGTTTCAGTCAGTTTGGTGTATTTTTTGGTAGAAATGGCCACTCTTGAATCTATTGAATTGTTAACTCCCTATAATTACCATACATGGAAAATGAAAATGCATAGGTTGCTTCAGTCTCAAGGGACCTATGGTCCACATTGGGTAATGTCCAACCCACACTTACCAAGGAACTTGAAATATTTTCCTATAGAAATAAGTGTAACCAAGCTATGGGGTTGATGAAATTGAATGTTGGGTGCTGTCATAATAGTGGTTTACAATTCCTGAGAGGAATGAATTTTAGCTGAAATCCCATATTTTTAGAAAATATAATGATTTAAGCCTTAAAAATTTCCATTTTAAGGATTCCAATTGAAGAGGGTTTGATCAAATCACCTTAGATAAAACCACCTTGGATAGAACCTCGCTAGTTTTAAACCATACCTATAAATGCGTCTCCTTTACACCTATCAAAATCCTGATAAAAAATCACTTTTGATTTAAATTTTGGGATCAAATGAATTCATTTAAAAATTTTGAAATGATTATGAATACTCCCTAGAACAAGCTATCCAATGAATATAATTTTAATATGTTTTGGTTTTTATGTATTTGTTTTTAAGTTTATTAAACATAGGTTTTTCATCGAAAATGAATTTCTTTGTTTTTCACATTTGGAAAAATAGAAGATTACAAAAAAAAAATTGAAAAATATGAGTGCACCAGATATTGAAGTCCTTAATCCAACAAAAAAAATTAAATTAAATTTTGACATATACAAAAAAAGTTAAGCGTTATACTGATGGGTCTTTGTGTCTAAATTGTAATTAGTTTGAATTTGAAACTTTGTGGGAAAAATATTCAATAAAAACTATCTAACCAAATTGGAAGCACTAGATATCGAGTTAAAATCTAAATTTGGAAAGAATTAGAATTTTCATCCTTCATGGAGAAAAAAAAAAATTAATAAGTTATCACGATTGTCGTCCTTTTTAAAAATCTTGTTTTAGAAAAAATCTATTTTCGTGGGAGATGGAAAAGAAGTGCAATTTGATTCCAAAATTTTGAAAAAATATTTTTAGAATCTATAGACAAGTGATGAGACTCTGGTTTTCATCTTCAAATTCCTCTGCAGTTTAGTAGCTATAGGTGCACGAATGTGAAGATTTGGTTAAAAATAATAATTTAGGTGTCTGGTTGTGAAAATTGTAAGCCACTATTATGGGATCACACAGTTTTTGATAGTCTCCTCTTTCATATTGATGCGTTGGATACACCCAAGGAAATATGGGATGAGTTACATAACCTATTTGGTTAGGTCAATGAGTTTCGTGTCCTACAACTAGAGGCTAAATTAACCACTCTTATCCCTAAAGCATTTCCTTCTATTGATGAATTTCTAGTGAGATTAAAATCTTTAAGGTTACAATTAGTAAGGTGTGGGAAGAGAAAAATTGATAAGGAGTCCATATTTTTGATCATGTATAAGTTGAGAGGCCCATTTGTTGTATTTTCTTCTACCTTTTACTCCATAATGGATGTTTTGGGTAGTGCATTCCAAATGCCTTCTTTTGAGACTTTCTGTGACTAGTTGACAAGGGAGCAATTAAAACTTGTCCAGTTAGAGGGGGTCCCCACAAATCATGAATTGGTTACAAAAGAATCTAAGAGTAAAGGGAAGAAGAAGCCTAAACCTGAAATAGAGTCAAATGAGACTTCCACATCTTCAAAAGAGGACAAGCCCAAGAAGGAGAAATTTAGCTGTGCATATTTCAAAAATAAAGGGCATGGAAAACATCATCGTTATATGAAGAAGATTGATGAGCTCTCACATATTCTTTAGAAAAACAATATCCCATTGCCCTCATCTATCACTCCTCCTTCTACAGCCTTTGCATCTTCATCTACACCATCAACCTAGCCTACACAGTCTGGAAATGCAAGAATTACAAGTGGTAAAGGAGATAAACACTACATGGGTAAAGGCCATGCACTAGTGACTTCTGCAACACATTCTGGTTGTGATATATACTTCTTAGATTCTGGGGCATCTCACCACATGGCTTCTAGTCCCTATCCTTTTTTGGGTCTTCATCCTATTGACACTTTCAAAATTCTATTGGGAGATAATAAGCTTTTGGATGTTGCGGGGATAGGAAATGTTGAGATATGTGATGGCTACTTCAGGGATGTATTGTTTATACTTGAGTTGCACAAAAATATTTTGTCCATGATCTATCAGATCACCCGTGGTGAGGTACCAAAGACTATGGAATTCACTGTAGACTCTGTTTTCATCAGAGAGGCTAGTACTAGAAATGCCATTGTAGTTGGTAATGGTGACCATGAGTCTCATCTATATACCTTCTCTCACTTTGTAGATGATGATGACTATGTTCCTCACATCCCACTTGCCAATGTTGATAGCAATTTCTCAGGGGTGATAGGTCATTTGAATTTTGGAGTTCTTCAAACTCCTATTGATACATCACCTATTACTTCATAGGTTGGGTTTCCAGCATAGTAGGGTATTTGTGATCCCTCATATCTTGTTTTATTGGATGAGTATTTGGTAGGAATCTTAGATTTGTTTTTGGAGTCTCATCTTGTAGATTTGGGAGGTATACTTGAGGGGATTTCTCTTCTCTTTGATGATAGTTTCAACATGGCAGTTGATACATCTAGATTGTCTTTGGAGGTTGACATTGTTGAGCCTTCACTTTCATTTGATTCGTCACATTTCTTGCTTTTTTTTATCATGATTATGTGGTGGATTGTTCTATTTGGATATTTCCTTCATCTATTCAGTTGGACATGGAGTGGATTTTTCATCATCTGGTGGACTTGTTTCTTCCTAAGGGAAGAGATGTTTCTTATAGGCATTGGATCATCTTTTTTTTTTCAGGCATACTTCATCGGCATTGGAGCTTCTTCATTATGGAGGGGATATGATATCTCCTTTTTTCCTTCCTTTGGGGAGATCATTGATTGTATATACATGATTTATGTAGTCCTTGGCGGGTGTGATTGATTCTCCATCCATGCATCTTGTTTTTGTTTTTTTTTTCTCTTTTAGAGAGGGGTTTTTTCCTACAGGGTTTTTCTCCTTTTCTCTCGTTGTGAGAGATTGCATTGTAAATGGGTACCTAACATGGTTGTGTAGCCGGGACCCATATTGCATTTTTGTATTTTTTCATCTTCATTCTCCCTAAGTTTGCACTTAAGGGGGGGTGTTAGTGTATTTAAGTTTTCACTTAGTTTAATTATTCTTAGGTAGTTTTGTTTCCCATATCAGGAAGTTCCATACCCGTTTCATATCTCATGACTTTAAAAGCCTGTACCATATGTAAATTTATTCATCTCATTTTCATTCTATCTCTTATGATGAAGTAGTATAGTGCTCCTCTATATCTCATGAAGGTTTACTAGTAGATGTTTCTCTTGGGTTATTTTCTCTAACAAGAACCTTATAGAGATAAAGCATTTCTTTTTAGAAACATCTAATAAAATATCATAGCAAACTTATCTCTATCTCCATATAAAAGATAATTCTCAAAATAGCTGCTTTTCACCTATCACAAAAACTTATTTTCTTGGCTTGCTTTATTTTATTTCCATTCAAGGTTGACACACTTTCTCTTTTTGTTTTTTTTTTTAAATTTTTAAATGCTTTATTTCTAACATTCTCCCACTTGTCAAACACCTTGCGTGAGCCAATAGAAAATAGGTAGTTAATTCTTGGGGGTCAAAAGGCCCATTAATTCAGAACACCATCTAAAATTCATTGTGCTCACAGGCTTATTTAATGCATCTATAACATTCACCACTGTCTTTACCTTTTCCAGCTTCACCCTGCCATCCTCGACCATATCTCTCACGAAATGATATTGAACATCAATGTGTTTGGTCTTGGCATGAAAATTCGAGTTCCTCACAAGGCAGATTGTACTCTGAGTGTCACAATAAAGTGTAAATGCACTGTGTTTCAATCTAATATCTGAATGCAAATGCTTCATCCAAATGGATTCTTTATAGGCATGAGTAGCTTCCATGTACTCTGCCTCAGTAGTGGACAAAGCAACCATAGCCCATCACTTGCTCATCCAATTGATTGCACCACCATTAAGAGTAAACACATATGCACTAGTGGACCTTCTACTATCGACATCACTAGCCCAATCTAAATCCAAAAAACCATGAATACTCAGGGAATGTTGATCTCATGTACCATGAAAACATATAGAGTACTTTGATGTACTGTGCAAATATCTGAAGACCCTCTTAACTACATCCCAATGCACTCTTCCAAGATTACACATAAAATGAGAAAGAACTCCCATTGCTTGGGAACTATCTAGTCTTGTATAGACCATAGCATACATTAAGATTCCAACTGTACTCTGGTAAGACATTCTGCTCATTTCTTCCATCTCTGATGGGGATGTAGGACATTGTGAAATAGAGAGCTTTATTCCCAATGTAATAGGAACACAAAGTGGTTTACAATCATGCATGCTGAACCTTTGAAAAATAGAACAAACATACTTTGGCCAAGCCATAGCTTTTTGTTCTCACAATCTCTTCTAATCTCCATCCCAAGTATATGTTTTGTTGCACCAAGATCTTTCATTTCAAATTTCACAAAGAGCTGGGATTTTAATTTTGCAATCAAACCTTTTCCTTTCCCAATAAACAACATGTCATCAACATATAAAGTAATTACCAGGAAACAATCACCATCAAATTTAAAATATACACAATGATCAGATTTAGACCACACAAATCCCAAACTCAACACATATGTATCAAACTTCTGGTACCACATCCTAGGACTTTGTTTAAGGCCATATAGAGATTTATTTAACTTACAAACCAAATTGATTTTACCTTTTACCACATAGTGCTTTGGCTGTGTCATATAAATTTCTTCCTCCAAATCACCATGAAGGAATGCAGTTTTCACATCCATTTGTTCCACCTCTAGATCATAAGCTACTCAATAGATAATAAAAAATCAATGGACGTCATTTTAGCAATAGGAGAAAAGATATCACTGTAATCAATACCCTCAACTTGATAGTATCCCTTCACAACCAACAGCGTCTTATACTTTTCAACATTTCCATCTGAACCAATATTTTTTTTAAATGCCCATCTACATCCAATAGGTTTCTGAACTTTAGGTAATGGTACAAGTTCCCATGTAGCATTAGTTTTAAGAGCTGCCACCTCTTCATTCATGGCTATTTTCTAGGACTCTGCATCATTCATACCCAAATACTCTTGCACAAATCTTGGTTCATCAATGTTAGTACTCAAAGAAAATATACACTTCCAATCACCAGATGAATACCCATACCTTTGAGGTGGTTGCCTTTGCCTTGTAAACCTTCAAACATGCTGAGGTGGAGGTTCTTCCACTTCTTCCTCCTCTTCTGAAGATTCAAAGCTTGATGATCTCTCTTCAACTTCTTGTCTATTTTGGGGTATCAATTCAACTTCCTTAGGCATAGAAGGAATTTGAACTACATCCTTTTTCTGTTCAATTTCATTATGTTTTTCTAGCTGAAAATTAATATGAGAATATTTAATCTCTCTAAAAATAACACTTCTGGAATAAATTACCTTTTGTGCAATAGGGTCCCAAAGCTTGTATCCTTTCACACCATAGCTGCAACCAATGAAGATACATTTGACATCCTTAGAATCCAATTTTTATCTCTTCTCCTTAGGTACATGTGCATATGCATCACAACCAAAAACTATCAAATTTCTAAGTGAAGGCTTTTTCCCTAACCACACATCCATTGGTTTTTTATCAACAAGCGCTGATGTAGGAGATATATTTATTAAATAACAAGCAGTGGCAACAAATTCAACCCAAAACTTTTTTTCTAGACCACCTCCACTCAACATGCTCTCAGCCTTCTCCATCAATGTTCTATTCATTCTTTCTACAACTCCATTTTGTTGTGAAGAATACAGAGTTGTCTTTTTTCTTTTAATCCTGGAATCTATATAGAATCTTTCAAAGTCTACAGAACAATACTCACTGCCATTGTTAGTTCTCAAACATTTAATTTTCTTTCTAGTCTGAGTTTCTACCACAACCTTGAACTCCTTAAAATGACTGAAAACTTCATATTTACTCTTTAAAAATTATACCCATGTTCTCACTGAAATCATCAATGAAAGTAACATAATAAACTAATTTACCAATAGAAGCAACATCAATAGGACCAAATACATTAGAATGAATTAAATCCAAGAGACATGAAAGCTTATGAGAAGATGAGTAAGACTGAACGCGGTTTTGTTTTCCATAAATATAATGTTCATAGAAATCAAACTCTAGATTGCAATCATTCAACCCCTCAATGAGGTTCTTATTTTTCAGGTCTTTTAAACCATTCTATCCAATGTGGCCAA
>VDFB02320584.1:102040-128207 GCA_007258455.2 Sequoia sempervirens | reverse complement strand
TGTATTTGAAGTGTCATATACTCCAATGTGAAGAAGGCAAATTTCTGAACATAGTTTTCAGTAGAAAATATAAATATAAGTTTTGAGTTGCTAAGTTTGTAGGGTGAGGGGGGCGTGGCTGCTCTCACATGGGCAGCCCCTGTGGGGAGGGTAGCGCCCTCTCCACAACCCTCCCAATACAGGCTGCAATTTATATCAAATAAAACTTGTATATATATATATATATATAGATATAGATATCTTAAATGTTTATATATATAATTCTACACAGTCATAAGAAAACAGTGAAATTTTATTCAATCTCTGATCTTAGATAGAAAATTATAGTGGGGAGACATTTATAGTTACATATATATATATATATATATATATATATATATAATCTGAAAGTTATCTACATATACTATGAATATATATATATATATATATATGGGGAAGTTATCTACTGTTGTCAAACAGATTGCACCCGAATGCTTGAATATTGAAATTCAGCAATCTGTTGAAACATTGGAACTAATTCCAGGCTGTGGGTATCCTATAAGGAATTAGACCTCCAGATTCTAGGTTGGTTCCTATTTAATTTTCTAGTTAATAACTGAGTGATTTGTTGGAAAAGGGAGAAAGACTAAATCTAAATTTTGAACTATGAAACTTACCTATGGTGATGCACCAAAGAATTCAATATGCGGACTTAACTCACAGAATGATTACTCACTATTTTCATTCACACAACTAGATCTAAAAGCTTAAACACTTGAAAGTTTTAAACAAAGGATTTTAAAGAAACAATCATAGAAGGAAAATATGATTCCCACAACTAGACTATTCGATTATTGATTAGCACAATGTTTAACCAGTGGATTTAAACTTGAATGCATACAAAAATTCATTAAGGAGACAGAAATATTTAAAGGTTCCAAAAACTGCAAACACAATAATCACTTCGATCAATCCTACATGACAATGATGCTTGAAAACTTGAAGGTGAATTCTAAAAAAGATGGTAATGAAAGGAGTCTTTCTACAAAAACACACTAATTGACTTGTAAACCTGTTGTTGTATTAATCTAAAAGTAATGTTGAGTTACAAAATAATTCACTTTTGCAGAGTGCAAAGGAGAAAAATAAGAACCAGAATGAAAAAGATAAACTTTTTCAATAGATACAATGAGAATGAACGCACTTCAAAAGTGCATGAATAAGCAACTAAAATTCAATTTCAATGAGAAAGTGACAATTCCAAAGTGAAATCGGAGCATAAGCAAAAATCACTAAAAATAAGGTTCAAACTCTTGCAAAAATGAGTGAACTCAGTCTCGAACTCACAGTCATAAAGCATGCAACTGATCTGAAGCTCAAACTGAACTAGAAATCCCTGAAAAAGGTGGGCTAAAGTATGCAAAACTATCTCGTTCTTGTCAATTCGCCCATGCACATTGGAACTCCATTTTTGCATATTGCATGAGTAATCTTTAGTCAATAATCTGATATGAAACTGAAGTAAAATGCTAAAAATATCTATGACTTGCATGATTAACTTGTCCTCCAGTTAGCTCTTCTTATATTTGCATGGATTTGAGAAGGTCTTTATTTAATTAAATATTAAAAATAATCATTAAGCGATTATTTTAATATTTAGGTAGCTGATAATATCACTCTTTATTACATGTTTCAATATTAAAGTCAGAATTATATTACTTTTAATATTTAATTGAATATTTGATTTTTTCTAAAAAAAATAAAAAATGCAAGGCATAATATTCCAAAATCAAAGTGTAACTTTGAAGCTGACCTCTAAAACTCACGGGCCTCATGACTTTTAAGTCAAAAACACGGGCATGAAATGATTTTGTTTATTTTTTAGAATGAAATAATCAAAAATATCTAATTTGATTTACGATCACATCCACTACTTTCATTTTTTATCATTTCATGGCTCCCACAGACTCAGCTACGCACATATTTCTGACACATTTTTCTGTATTTTTTGCTTCTCTGTGCTTTTATTCTCCGTTATGGCTGAAATGAAAGAGGCTTAATTGCTTGGTGAGAAAGCTTTGAAAGAAGCTATGGCCGACATGGAAGACTCTGTTACAGCTTAGAACTACGGATTTTTGCATTATTTCAACTGATTTTTAGTGCCTGGAAACAAAATGAAGAAGTAAGCCTTTCTTATTTTGTATTCTGACCCTCCATCTGGTAATAATTTTACTACTTTTTGTGTTATGGTGGTTGCCATGAGTGTATTTCCTGAAGCTTTTTTCCTCTTTGTATGTTCCTTCTGTTAATGGCTGAAATGAAAGAGGATTTAGAGGCCGTCATGACAATTTTTTGAGCCTTCACATTGGGAATCCATTTCTTGTGGATTTTTCTGTTGATAAATGTTGAAAATCGAACCCCTGTAATCTGGGTTGATGAACCTTGGACTTTAATGAAGCTTCATTAACAACAAATGACTGTTCAATTCTGTTCTTGGAGGACATGAAAGGTTTTATTGTTGTCTCTGTGTTCTCTTTATCCCACTCATTTGAAAAAATCTTTTCTTCCAAACCATACAAACTTTGTATATGATGCTCTTCTAATTGATGAATCAGTAGAGAGGTAACTTGAATCCTTTGTTGTCAATTCCATTGGAATAGTATATGTTGTATTATACTTGTCTAAGCCATATTTTGCTACTTTCGGCTAAAAACAAATCTGTTTATTTGTCATATCTTATTTTTTGATCAGTTGAACTCTTGTTGATGATTTGCATTGATTGCATAATATGAGAATGTTGCTTTTCATTATGAGCATGTGTTGGTTACTATCCCCATCTACTTTTACCAGTTTTATATCAGCATTCTTATTCATGACTGTCCTTGACATTGTGACTCCATTATTCCTTACATAATGCTCTTTTTTGCTCTTTATAATGCACACCTGTAGCATTGTATCTGCATTGATGTCTTGTATATCCAATTTTCTTCCTTGCTTTCATTACCTGGAAATATCTATCATGCAAAGAGACTATCCAATTTTATTTGTCATTGTGAAGGTTGTCCTTTGATTTTTATCTACATTCAAAATATGGTTGTATCTTCTTTTTATGCTTCTGTTTCTTTAAACTCCTTCTCAATGGCTGGAATAACAATTGAAGGCATGTCTTATACTTTCTTTTGATGCATGAATTCCTCTTGAAAAGCAATATAACACTATTTTTAAATAAAAAGATCATTATCTTTTCTTTTAAAATGATGTCCCATTAAATGCAAAATAGAACTTCATTTATGTATCTCTGTTGTTCGGAAGACTGTATTTTTGTAGACCTCAAAAGTTGTGGTGAACTGTTCCTTTCTTTTCTTGTAACAATTTGAAGCTACTGTTTAAAAAAAAAAAACTTTGTGAACAATTACTGCCATCTCAAATCAGATGCTCCATTTAATGTTAATGTTGAATAATTCATACTTCACTGTTGTCTCACTGTGTTCAGTCCTTTATGACTGTCAAAACTTTTGTAAGCATCTATTACCAACATGAACACTATAGCAGCAGTCTCAATCAGTTTTTTAGTTTTGTAGCAACAGTATTATCTATGATTGTTCTTTTAAATGAAGCCCTCACTATGATGTTAAGTCTTCTGTAGACTGCTCCTATACTTTGGAGTTGTAAGAAATGATTGAATTGTTGAATGCTTCGTTTCCCTTCAGTATAAAGGAGCTCAATGTCTCATTAAAATGTAAACATGAATGAAAGACAGAGCTGAAACTGAACTATGACAAATACAATTAATGCCCTCATAACATGCTTCTTTGATTGTTTTATTGAATCATGAGCAATAAGATGATTTGCTCAAATTGTTTCACCATGTTGAATTAGATTGCTTTCATTATGATGTTATTTCTTTACAACAGTTCCATTTGATAACTATAACATTTGATGACTCTCATGTAATAATGTGAATGAGAGGCGTCATCTTAATGATATGCCGAGCTCTACCCTTGTGGGAGCCCATTTTACTCCACATATCTGATAAAAATATTTTCGAACATGATGAACCTGTTCCTACACACTGAAACAAACATGTTAACAAAATAAAAGAAGTTGAAAGTTTCCATTGAGTTATGTTTTTCTTGATTGTCAGCCTTTCATCTGGTGAATGCTTGATTTAATGCAAATTGCATTCCTATTGGTAGCATAGGCATAAGGAAGAATGTAATTCATCATTGCTTAGAGTACACCTCTAATGCCATTTCTTTATAATTTTGCAGGTCATGGAGCGAGGAAACGAGGCAACAATAGCTTGGAGACACGACGACTGAAGACACCAATGAAAGTGATTCATCATTACAGGAAATGATGAATTGCTCCTCTTCTTTATGCTTATGTTATTTTTAGTAGTGTAGTTTTTCCTTGAATTTTGTATTCATCATTTGATTGTCATAATCAAATTCAATTACTCTCGCGGCTTGTGTGAGATTCAGTGTTTTTACAAAATGAATAAAAGGCATTACTATGCAAATTTTCAATTTTTTGTTTCAAATGCTTGCACAATAAGACTATTATTCAGATATAAATTGATCTCTATGATGATCAATGAATAGTTAATTAGAAAAACTTCAAAACTTCTATACTTATCAATGATGAACTTGATTCAACTCTACCTGTTTGAGCTCGTAGTGAAAAAAAGGTAACATCTACATATACTATGAATATATATATATATATATGTATGTATTTTGTTATATGATTGTATATATATATATATACAAAATCAAAATTTATCAGACATATAGAGCCTAATTGGTTTTCTAAGGAAAAAAAAGTCTGATAGGTTTTCTATAGGAAAATAATATACATTTTCAAGATAATTATCTGAAAAGAAAATTTAAATCTTTTCTCATGGAAGCAAAATGAATCATTTACACACATAACTCAAATAAAACTTCATGAAAATAAATGATTAAAACCTGGAGTCCAACACTAATCTGACAATTTGCTCTAATTCAGTTGTTCTTTCTTGCTCTATTCTTCCTTATTCCACTTCTTCACCTCCAATTTTATCTAAATTTCATTGTTCTAATTTTTGTATTGTTTTTGCATAGAGAGAGATTGAGAAATCAAAAGATAAGAGAATAATGAGTTTTCATAATGAAATCCCTGTGTGGAAAATAAGAGTTTTATATATTTTTATATATTTCTTCCAACTTGTTTTCCCTTTGTTTTTCCAAAAAAATTTTCTAATTTTTCCCTCTTTTCTCATATTTTCTATCTTTTCTTGACTTCTATCTTATCTCTTTCTTTTTTTTGAAAATATTCTCTTATCTCCTTTTATTCTAAATATCTAATAAATTTGTTTTAAAAACAAAAAGAAGATTTTCTTTCCTATGCAACAAAGTATCTTCATTTAAATAAAATAAATATCATTTTTATCCTCACATAAAGCTCATTATCTCAATAAAATAAACAATATCTTAATTTTCAGATAAAGCATCAATTAAGAAATAAAATAAAATAAACTTATCCTTTTAATTATATGCATTTTAATTTCCACTATCTAATTTAAATAAATAAAGCAAGTAAAACAAATATAACAATTAATTAAATAATTTTCTAAATGCAAATTTAATATGTTACTACGTGGTGTGTGCGTGCGAGAGATTTCGTTCCCACTTAACCCTGTCAGATGGCTAACCTCCTCTACCTCAATCACACTCTTGGTCTTCATCAAGCTTGCATCTCATATAAACTCGGGCACCCATTAGTAGGTTAGTGTCCAAAAATATAAATCAAAGAAATTCAATTCTTCATTCTAATATATCACTTTCTATACTATATTACTTGAAATAAATAATAATTATCACATTTCATTTTCTAGAATAAAATAGCATTTGATTATTCTATCATTCAAAGATCACACAAGTTATTCTACCACACATTCAGTTTCTAGTTCTATGTAAAGTGAAATCAAGAGGTGTCAAAGTTTGAGACGTGACACTTTTCCCTTCATGGAAAATTCACTGCTAGCAATTCACTGACAAAAAATTCACCACCAACAATTCACCGCAGGAAAATTCACAGTCATGACAATTTACCACGTGAAAAAATTAATTGCATGAATTTTTGGCGGTTAATTTTCCATGGCAGTGAATTGCTAGTGGGGGTGAATTTTCCGTTGGTGAATTGCTAGCAGTGAATTTTCCTAGAGCCAGAAATTTCAAATCACTCCCAATTTTTTACAATAGCTTACTTGGCAAGTCCCCTGCTTATAACTAAGGTTTCAAGGCCACATCATCAAATACGATGCCACATCAACATGTTTTTTGTCAAGGTGTCCAAAAAAGCCCAAAAAAATAGTGAGACCAATACTTGTGCATTCAGAGCATGTTTTATTGAGCACTAATGTGGAATCACATGATTGGTTGTTTTTTAGATCAAAGGAATACATTTTGTTTAATTAAAGGTAGTCATCATCAACACTAACAACTTTAAAGTGACAACTATTGGTCCAATATTGATAAAAATATTGGACATTATATGAACAACTACTATGACAACTATTGAAACATGCTCTGGGTCCTCTCCCCTACTTAGGTTTGTTGCCTATTAGTTATACATCTTAGCTTACATTAATATTACAAATCACAGTCGGATGAATGGCACATGAAATGGCCTTTTAAAATGGGTATTATAGGAATTCGATGATTTTAATAAAGTTCAATTTTTTTTATTTTTTTTAAGTTATAAGAGAAATGAAAATTATATAAATTCAATGAGTTCTTTTAAGAAGTTAAAGAGAATTGTTCTTAAGTATTGAAGTAATATGAAAATATTTTTAAAAAGTTTTTAATTGTTCAAATATTACTAGAGCTGATATAAACATAATGGTTTCCATTAACTAATAATCTATTGACTCTAAGAAATACAACTTTTTTTTTTAATTTATTACCCCACGCAAGTTTAGCTCCTATATTTTATGGTCCAATTTCAACAAAATGAAAGGTAACTACTTAATATCTTAACTCAATCTAGTTTATGGATAGTTCTCACATAGGACATAACTTCCTCCCTCAAATAATAGGGAAATGTTTGAAATATATACATCAATTAAATTATGAAGTATTTATATTGAGACAATACTTTATGTGATGTTCTTCATAATCTTCTATTATTATAATTGTAATCACTAGGCTTAGAAAATAATTGATTATACCTCAATTAAAGTTGTTAATGGAGATCTATTAAGAAAGGGCACATATTATTAAATTCAGATTTAGAGCAATTTTATTGTGATTAGCTAGTTTTAGCCCTAAGGCCATAGTTTTACAACTATCACTATATCTCAATGCAAGTCATGGGGTTATATTGTTCATCCCCAAATGATGGGTATGTCTTATAAGACGCATGTGTCAAACCATATGATGTTTCTACATTATTGGAACTAAATGATTAGGTAAGGAAATACCATGAAAGATAATAAATTATTTCATTTCATCAATTTGATGACAAATACAACTTTTTGTTGTATGTATTTTCTTCCACAATATCCACATTTGATTTTTCATTTATTATGAGGATCATGAATAATATTCAAATGGAAGGGATTTCATGTGAGAGACATGATCACATGAATAGTGAGATGAAAGGTAGAAACACTTAGATTACCCCTTGATTTGATTTTAACTAATTTTAGGTCCTCCCAAAACGATGTGCATGAAAAATTACAAGTTTTGTCAAGATAAGATTTCAAAATATTTTGTTTATAACTCAAATATTTTGACACTTTATGATAAATTGGCTATCCAAATGTTAATTATACATGTAAAAATGAACTTCTTGCAAAATTTTGATAAATTTCAAAAAAAAATTGTAAAATCCTAATAATTGAGGAGAAAGTTATGCACTATCAAAATTTGAATACAAACTAACTTCAAAAACCAAAAAAATAGTTAAAAGAATATTTTTTTGAAAAAAAAAAAATCACCATAATATCCATGATAGAAAGAACTTTATGTTGGCTATTAGAACTCAAAAATCTAACTCCCCATTTGCAAGTTATAGAAAAAAGGAAACAACCCCTTACAAGCTCAAAGAGAGCCTAGCAATTAGCAATTTGACCTAGCGGTCAGACTAACTGTGACCTAGTGCTTATGGAGCAGTTAAGATTATTACTATTGTGATATTGCTATCAAAATTCAACTGTGTAGTTTTAGAGTCAAACTCATCTATCTATTAAAGCTAGTCACCTTACTAAGTCTTCATGCTTTGAAGGGTTTTGTAGGTTGTTGGAATAAAATAGGTGCACACAGGGTCACACCAACTCCAAGAATTCTTGTCTATTGATATGGTTGAATGGGATGAAGGTACCAAATGTAGGGTTAGGCACTTCTCAGCCTTACACAATCCAGATCTCTTGTCTTTCAACTAAGATTTCCCCATTGCGGCCAATGAACCTACAAAATTTCTTTCGGGTTACAATATAAGGATGGCCTTGTCCAAGTGGATTACAAAGGTTTAGTCTCCATCATTTCCTATGGGGATACCCACACCTTATCACATTCTTGATGAACACATAAGGACCTCAGAGCATATGAACATGACTTGAATCACCTACAAAGCCTCAACAATGGAGGAAGAAATTCATAGATGGAAAGAAATGGTGGTGGTGAACTCTCAACCAAATAAAAAATGGTCCATCATGAACCACATGAAACCTACAATAAAAATTTGGACCAAAATGACAAAATGGTCCCCCTACTATTTTCTTTTTCAAAATTTCAAATTTTGTAGGGTATAGGGGTTAATTTTATTTTTTATTTTTAAATTATCAAATTCGATAAAACAAAAGGTATTTCTTTGTTTCTCAAGCCTTCGAAACTCAATGGAAATGTTTGTTTGACTCCATGATGCTTTGATGATAGCAATGAGCATTGGAATCACCTAGATTTGGGAAGGGGCGTGCAATCATGACTTTGATACCATGTTGGAAAAATCAAGACCTGAATGCAACATAATAGCCTTCCACTAGTGAAACAAAATAATGCACAATATGATATTATCATATAAAATGAGAGTATCTAAAAATATATAATGAATGCCTTGCATATATAGCCAAGGTAGAGAAGATAGGAAACTAAGACTGGATGACTGATTAACCCTCTAAATGTGTAACACATGTTTGGTCATATGAAAAATGTTTGAGCACATGTAAGATGTGCATGAAATAGGTGTCTCAAAAGGTGAGTACATGTGTCTCAACCATATGAAGTGAGGAAAAAACTAAAAAACCCCTAAGTGGAGACTTAACAAGTGTGAATGAATCAACCTATAAAGGTTGATAAGCTAACTAGATATGAATTAATCTTATTTGCACTAACATTCCCTTCTACATAAAAGAAATAATCTTTATATGTTAATATTCTAAGAAAGAAGTAAACTATCAATAGAAACCTAAATGCCTATGAAATTATAATCTTAAAAATGTTTTCAAATGTATAACAAGATCATTCTTTTAAACACCCTCATTTTTCCAATACAAGTCAAACCATGCAAAGTAGTTTCAAAGGCATTTGTGGTAGCAATCCATACATATGTAAAAAATAAAATGAGAGTTTGACAAAGTTGATAGATCATATAATACCTTTCACACCTTTTAAATCAAGAAACACGTCCTTGGCTAGATTAACTATGCTAGACCTTGACACCCTTTTATACTTTATAATATTAGTGCTTAATTATAGGATTTTTTGTGCTAGCACAAACATTTGAAATATTTAAGTTCTCATATGGCAACAATTAGCTTGCTAAACCCTAGCTAATATGTGTTTGAAATTAAACAAGCCTTCATCTAAAGTCTAATGATGTTTTGACAATTTAACACATGACCCTACATGATATGAAATATAAAAATACGATCGTCAACTAGTGTATCTAAATTAAAGTGTCACATTTACCTCTTAGGACTCTCCACGTATCATTCTTAGTATTCCTTTGTCATCCACTAAGTGTGGTTTCATATTGTGCAAAATTTAGCTTTTCTAACCAAAATGATGAGTTCATTGCAACAAATATTTTACTATCAAAGGGATAAACAAGTCACTTCTAATCCCCAAATTGATATTTTGTATTTCCACAAGTTCATCTTGAGTTCTAGTTTTAGTTTAGCCTAGTTTTAATTAAGAAATTTTATCCTTAAACTACTATCACTCCTAATTAATTTGAGATCTAGTAATAATCATCTTTTAATAAACCAAATGGTCCAAATTTTGCAACCATCTTGAAGACATTAACATGAATTTGAGATATTTAAGATTCATGCTAAAGCTTTTCCAAATTTCTTGTACACCACTATTCAACATTTGTAAGCCATTCTTTTATCTTCATTTAATAATTAAAATTTAGTTTTCCTACCTCTTTTATTTTGGATATAGTTACCACTATTGAAGATTGATAGAGAAGGAAGTTGTTGAATTGTTGAGGACATATTATCATTGTGATAAAATTTCAATATATTTTAATTTTTTAATGTGATTTCACAAAATGAAGATATGATTATCACAAACAAATTGAAGGAAGTTGTTGAATTACTAAGGAAATATTACCATTGTGATGAAATTTCACTACATCTTGATTCTTTTTTTTTTAATTTAACCTTGCAACATGAAGATATGATTATCACAAACAAAATGAAGGTTTAAGAGGTTTGGATAAACACAAGTCATTGATCATTTTAATTCAACAATGTATGAGAGATTGCCGGTTGATAGTTCTACAAATGCCTTCAAGAGGAGTGGCAACGATCATATGTTTGATGGAATGGTTTATAGAAGCCAAATAAAATCAAAAGGCATTTGGGTGAGTGAAGGAAAATCTAAGATCTCCATTGTTGAGGAGGTCATATGAACATTATTGGGAAACTCATGTTATTTCTAAAATTTTAATAGAGTGTTTCAGGTGCCTTGTTATTGGTGGAGAGATATAGCATGCCCCCCATAAGTTTTTTATTTGGGTTCGGAAATCCACGAAGGAGATATATCATCAATTTTAAAGGTTTTTAGATTTAACTCTATTAGAGGGCTCACAAGACTTTGAAGGATATTGGACTTTGTTGACAAGAAAAGTTCACATGAGCCCTTGTAATTTTAGTGGGTCTCATGAATCAACAACCAAGGCATTTTTATGTTGAGAAAAGGTAAAGAAAGGGAAAAATTATCATCTATCTTGATATTTAATTCACATTAAAGACCCATACACTTTTGGGGTTAGGCTCATATGAGAGAAGGTAAAAGAACATGGTAGTCATTAGATGGGATAGATCATTTGATCAGCCAACTTGTGAATGTTTAGGAAAATATAAAGGGGAATTGAACCTAGAGTGAGCCATAATAGATTAAACTAAACATTTCCTATGTTCTCAAGGCTCAATTCATCATGTCTAAAATTCAATCCAAAAAGCTACTATTCATTATTATTTACCAATTTCCTTCCATGTAACAATAACATACATGTTTGGCTTTAACTACTACCCAAGATTTAAATACAAAATATGAACTAATGATTATAACTCGTAATCATACTATAACATATTATTAATAATCTTATTTCAAATTGAAAGCAAACTACATCTACACATTTAAGAATTAGGACAAGCACACCATAGGATTCCATTTCAAACTACAACACCTTATCAAGCCAAATAATGATAATTGAAATAATACAATATGACACAAGTCCATCTCAAATATGGATAATTTTCATAGGGTTACAAATTTCATTCATGGAACATATATAAATTGAACTGTAGAGTGACAAAAGTCCTTAAGTATACATTTCTCAATAATGTAATAATGAAGGTCTTTCAACATCACAATCACCAAGTGAAATCTACACATTCTCTAAACAATAGTTGTAGATCTAGCTAGCCCCAATGGTGATAAATACCACCCAACCATGTGGGACTTTGAGGCCAACCCTCTATACTAAGAGATCGTTAATCAAGTGATCATACAAAATCACTTAAAATAATACAATTTTGATACAAGACCAAGGTATCTAAAACACATCTAATGATCATACGCATTGCTAAAATAATAAAACACTAGTGTATAAGGGATACATCATCAACAACCAATAGAACACAAGAGAATGGTGATAACCACTAATATCACATGGTGAACCCACAATAGAATGTCCCACCTATGGTACATTAAAATTTTGTGTGGAACATGACAAGAAATTTGTAAAACACCTTTCTTTAAAGGTTTTTCTTCAAATGAAGATGCCTTCATTTAAAGGTCACATGGAAATCACCTTTGAATGAAGTTAGAATTTCATTCAAAGGTAATTTTTAATAATCTAATATTTTATAAGTTAAAAAAGGCACCCTCATTTAAATGTACCTTCAATTAAAGGTCCTTAGATACCTTCAAAGAAGGCACATCCATTCAAAGGAACCTTTGAATGAAGGTCCCTTAGATGCCATTGTCCTTCTAGCCACATAGTTCTCTTAAGAAAAATGTTTCAAATCTTATGTTGGACCATCAAATTGAGTCATTGGGACATGAGATTTTGTAATATTATAGCCCTCAAAGAAACCTTTCCAAGGTATATAATTTTGAATATATTTAATTCAATTATTATATTTATTTTCTATTTTATATTGAATTGTCATATCCCACAAAGCCAAAGTATATCGAATGGTATTCAAGGGGACTAGTGGCACGAGTATGGGTGTCATGCGAGGAAAAATAATATGATGTTATCAATTCATGAAAGATGCTAAGGATGAATTAAATGAGAAGCATGGGCACCATAGAAAAATGAATGAAAGGGAGCACAAAATGGTCATCCATCAACACATTCAATCACAAGTATGGGCATGTAGGCACTATGAACAGATAGGTCCTATCTTTCCATTAAAGCACTATGGAATCCTAATCCCTTGGCATCCAAAAATATCAGGTCAGTGGAGAAAAAATGGCACTTGGAGTCTATAAACCCTTGTGACCTGGTATGTGCAGGATCATGATGGGCCAAAAAGTGGTGATATGATGGGTATGTGTAGGTTATGTGGTTGACAACTTTTTTTTTACCCAAAATTAATGAAACGAAAAGGGTTTTTAAAGGAGATTCTCAGTTTTCCACCAATATAAATTATGTTTTACTTTGAATTTAATAAATAATTATTATTCATTTTCTATTTGAATTATGACTAAAATCCTAATTGATAAGTTGATTGAAAAACATCTATAGCTTTCAAATGGTATCACATTTTTTGAATCTAAAACATGTGTCACATTCTATGCTTCGCATAATATAATATTAAAAATAAATAAAAAAATCATGAAGCTTTGACCAAGTTAAGGTGGTCAGACATACGATTTTTTATGTTTTTAAAAAGTTGTAATAAAAAATTCATAATTAATTATGTACTAGGAAAAAAATTACAAAAAAATATGCATCACATCGGGACATGAGTCCTGTAATTATATCTAAAATATTATAAAAAAATATTATCATTTTATTGTGGTTAGGGTGGTCAGATAGACACCTACTTTTATTTTTCCCTAAAATTTAAGTACTACTACATTGAAATTTCAAATTTTCACCAAATAGATTTTTTCTTAAATAAACCTAGTAGTTTGGAAACTACATTCAATTTGCTACAGATTCTATTCTTACATATTTTTGAAATAATATAGATAACTTATTCAAATTTTTACGTCAAACTTCCTAACTCTGATTTTTCTAAATTTTTTGCCACTTAAGGGCTTGTTTTTCCATGATGAACCTGCACATACCCGACCCCTTATTCTATGAATTCAAGCTTTGCCTTTGGGAGAAAATGTGAGGGTAGGAAACATTTGGCGTGTATGGAAGAGGGAAGTCATGACCTTTTTAAAACATGCTTTTGGACAAATTTGAAGGCAATAAAAATGTAGAGGGAAGGTAGAATAGAGGCAGCTAGGATGGAGGTGTGATACAAAGGCATTTTGACAAAGAGAGAGGAGAAGAGACACAGGGAATTTGTGAGGGATAATTCATAGAGGTGATTTAAAACTATTTGGTAATTTCCCTTAGGTATATGATTGATTTTGGAACTCAAATTGAAGATTTGAGTGCTATCTATTCAATATTGATTCTCTAAATTAGATTTTTTGGAATTTAATGGTTTCAAATTTTGGCACTCAAGATGAATTATAAGTGGGATTTGGGGATTTTTTGGTTGATTTTAGGAGTTATGTGGAGTAATAAAGGATACATAAGAGGAGGAAAGGAAGGAGACACTTCTAGATTGGTTGAAATGCTTCAAATAATTATGGTCTTATATATTGCAAGGGTTGTAGAAATACATGATTTATCAGTTTGTTGAAAAGACAATAGAAAATTTCAAGCAAACATGAGTGGTGATAGTAAAGCTATATTACACAACCTTAATCATCATCCTCCTTTCTTGTGATGAAATGAGATCTTTCAAATATGTTAGGGATTCCTTTCAAGAATAAATTATGGAAGAATTTTATTAAATACGGGAAGAATTAGAGAGAAGGGATGGAAGGAATAGGCAAATAGGAAGTTTGTGGACCTTTTTGGGGTCAATTTATTCTATTTGAAGGGAATCATTTAAGTGTGGGATGTGGAGAAAGACCTCTAGAGGTGTGTACAAATAAATTTTTTATGTCATTGATAGATGCATTATATATTCCATCAATCCCCAATAGATCTAGATGAAGTTTTCTCAAAAAACTCTCTACCAAATGAAGCTTCTCAATGCCTACATCAAAGATAATTTAGTGTCATTTTGAGATAATTATACCCCTCCATAATTACTCTCCTAGAATAGTATTTATTTCTAAGTTATCATCTCTTAGCTTTGTTGAATTTTTTTTATCTCACATTTTATCATGTCAAAAATTAAATGGATAAAAATTGCTTTAGATAGAAATTGTCTAGATGGGACCTTTCTTAATGCATTTGACTAGGAGATCATGCACTACATTACTTGGAATGTGCTTATTGATATTTCATCATATCGTTAGTGAATTTGCATCTATGTATGTTTCATGTTTATATAGAGAAACAAAGAGAAGATGTATTGTGTAATTATGCTTCACCTTGGTCTTAATTATATAAGAAGATATAAGTTGGTTGTAATGTAATTTAGAGTGGAAATTAAATGATTCTTATTAGAAAAAATGGTTGGATTTGGAATATTATGTAATGAAAAGTATGAGATTATTTATTATTACAGTGTTATGTGTAATTGTATCTTTTAGGTTGTGGGTATCTTTCTCTAAATCCAAATAAAAACTCTATCTTAATAATAGTGTGAATAGTGAGGTTTTGGTCAAAAACATGATAAAAATATGGCAATTGTAAAATTAGGAGACTCTTAACTTCATTAAGAAATACCATGAACATTATAAATTACGTTAATTCATAATGTGCCAATTAAACAACTAATGTATTCATGTCTACATGAGACCTATTTTAGATGCTATAGAAATGCATTGAATGCCAATATATTGTGTTTATTCCTTGCTTGTTTGCAAGTTAATTTGTATAGAAACTAATATTTTGGGGTTCTTTTGTGTCAACAAGACCCTTGTAAATTAGTGATGGTCAAATGTTGAAAAGTGTAATGATGATTGTTAATTATGTTTGTAACACTTTATTAATTATAAGGGCGTGGATAAGGATATTATTATTACTATTATTATATATATATATAATTCCTTAATAGATGTAGAGATACCAACTATCTTGTGTATGATTCAAGTATTGCTCATGGGTAAGTGCACAAAGATGAGGGGCCAAAAAGTGGCCACTTTAGTTTTTCAACCCGAAATAGCAAAAATGTGAGCATGTTATAGTAAAACACGCTCACATTATGGGTTGGTAGTGACTAAGCCTAGGCTCGGTCATTACCAAGCTAAAATGCGAGCACGTTATAATGCAAGCATGTTATGGTTTGAATTTCAAAAAAACATGCATTTTTTGAATTCAAAAAAACATTGCCAAAAATGTGAGCGCACTTTGTGAATAGAGAGATGAAGATAGTGAGAGAGGTGAAGAGTGAATGGTGAGATAGAGAGATAGAGAAAGTGAGAGACGAAGAGAGAATGGTGAGATAGAGAGGATAGAGTGAGAGAGAAAGAGGAGGAGAGAGGGAGGGACTGAGAGAGAGTGAGAGAGAACTAGACAAAGAGAGTAGAGAGGGAAAGAGGTAGGGAGGGAGACATAGGTGAGATAGAGAGAGACAAAGAGAGATAGATAGAAAGAGGGAGAGAGGGAGAGGGAGAGGGAGAGGAGAGGGAGAGGGAGAGGGAGAGGGAGAGAAGTATAGAGGGGGGAGAATGAGAGAGAAAGAGAGAATGGCGAGATAGAGAGAAGTAGAGATGGAAAGAGAAAGTGAGAGAGAGGTAGAGAGTGAGAGAGAGGTCTAAAGCATAAGGAATATATAAGGAGAGAGAGAGAGGGAGTGAGAAATATGATACAACTTACTTTAATTACTAAAATTTGACCTCCTGATTACTAAAATTTGACATGTTGATTACTAAAATTTGACTATGTTTGAAAAATTATAAGATCTTCCAAAAAAATAGAATTTGCATTTTAACTCTTACAGATTTGAAACCACTCTCAAACATCCTAAAACTATATACATGAAATATAACTTAAAGTATAAGAAAGTAAATGTCCATATGTATAAAGAGAAAAAAGAAGAAAGATGAAAAAAAGAGTAGAAACTTTTTTAATGCAGACCAAAATGTGAGCACGTTATAACACACTCACATTTTGGAAATGCTTTTTGGTGCTTTTTGGTAATGCATTTTGGTGCATTTTTTGAAATTCATTGACAAGGAACAAATTTCAATACAAAATACAATGTGAGTGTGTTATAACGTGCTTTCATTATGTCTTGCTTTAGGAATCCCCAAGCCTTATGCTTGGATTTTCTTTGGATTTCCAACCAAAAGGCTTGGAGTTCCTTTCCAACATCCAAAGACGTGCTTTTACATATTCTACAGGATTTCACATAATCTCATTCATGCTAACCGTTACGTTTGCACATGTTTCAAGGTTGAGTAAATTGAACACCTGGGTAATGTTAGGGTCTCTCTTAGCTATTTAATGATGTGATTTTTTTCACATTTTGGATGTTAAGGCTTTCACCTTTAATTTCTTTTGTTTGTGTGTTTGTTTTTTGTCAAAAACTAGTGTTTGACCAATATTTTATACTTCATTTTTTAACTGTTCATTGAAATTTCAAATAAATTGTAACATTTTTATACACTAAACCCCATTCTACACATATTCAAAAAAAAAATGATTTTCAATTAGTTTTCAAAAATTATAGGAGTAGCATGGCCAAAATTCTATTTTTTAGAATGTGTCCACTATGAAAATTAGTAAAAAATCAAATATTCATTAAAAAATTATCAAAAAAATTGAGCATAAACTACATGTTGGTAGCTAATTTCTCACTGAAGCGATTTTAAAAATACCAAAAAAAATAACCTTTTGAGGGAGCCACAAAAGATGCTATGTTATGTTTTTTTGACAAAAACAACACCAATTTCTATGGATCCCTTTTTTGAACCCCTAAAACTCTATTATTTTAAAAAAAAATAGTAGTTTAGAAAGTAGACTCAAAGCACTACGAACATTGTTTTTGTTACATCTTAAAATTTTGAGTGTAACTATCCTCAATTTCTCATCCAAGGTTAGTATTTCTTGATTTCATAAAAGAAGTGGCCACTTAAGACCCCTTTTTGGCCCCCCATCTTTTTGCACTTACCCTCATGCTTTAAGAAAATTTGTAACTATTATGTTAGGTGTTTCAAAGTTTACATAATGTTGTATGACCTTATTGAGGTATGGCCAATTCTAGTGGAGATTGATGTCATAAATTAATAGGATCATGATGCTTTATCATATTAGTAGAATAACATTGGATTCATATTGGGGCTTCACATGATTGTCATATGGTGATTAGATCTTGAGTATTGATACCCTCATTTCTAGTAAAATTATCCTAATTGTGATATTTATTCTACTATGTTATCTTCATAGATGAATGTTTAAGTGGTTTCTTAATATTATAATATAGTGGTTCAAGATATCAAGAACTAATACATTTGTGATATATAAGATCTCCAAATCACATTCTAATCCTAGATAAAACCCTATATTATAAACTATTATCCAAATACCAAATGTTGTATAATATCCTTGGTAGGTAATTGTAAGGGTTTTGGGGTGGTCACGTTGAATTAATATCAATATCAATGGGAGGTCAAGTTGAGATATGGATGACCTTGTTGGAAGTTCCTTAGTATAGGTTTGCTATATTGTGAGCTTAGTTAAACATTTTCCTACCTGCTATTAGGTGTTAATAATTGAAGGTAATCCTTAATGATAGTTAAACATTTTCCTAACTTGTTTGACCTTCCCTCTTAAGTATATTTTAATTCAAGAGGTTGAAATGGGTATTAGATGGTTATTATTGAGTTAAGGAAACCTAATAACTTGTATTTAATACATAATATTCTTTTTAATAGTAACATGAATGGAGTTAATAGATTTGACTACCCTATAGTTACTATTTGTTGAGTAGAGGCCATGTTGTGTTGGTTCAATGTGATTCTTATGTTTTTTGTGGAATTCAACTCTAGACTTATATGGATCTACATGTAGGCTCTTGAATCAATTTATTGTGATATACTCCAGTACTTGTGGATCATGTTGTGTAAGTTTCAATCTAGAGATCGCCCAAGTGTGAACATTTAATATATTTGCGAAGTGGTAGGAATTAATTGGACCATGATAATGATCAATGCTTGGGATATTGTTATGGATTAGAAAAAAATTCATCTAGTTCATAGAGGTGAATATTTCTAATGGCTACCCTTGTTATGATATGACAATAGTTGTGCAAGTAGATACCCTGCCATGCAGGTAACAATAACCGAAGCTAACTATTGTATTTGGTGGGTTCATTTGAAATCAATTATAGCACATGGGTTATGAATTACAAGTGCTACCTAGGTTGTGAATAAGATAGTTGATAATATCACTAAGGTCACAAGGTAGTATATGTCAAAACCCACTTCTTCCTTGGTGGAAAAACTTGTCACTAGTTTCCTATAGGCAATTGAAGTTGGAATCCACTAGTCTAGGTAGTTTCACTACTTGTGTAAATCTTTGGGTTGAGGAAAAACCCTCACTGTAGTATAAGATACACTAAATCCTCTTCTTAGTTGCTTGATGGTGCAGAAGATTGAGGAAAAGGATGGACCCATAGTGTAGTGCCTAATACACCAACATTCCTTTTCTATTTTGGATGCAGTATGGACATGTGTTAGTCAACCATTTTGGATGCAGATGGACATTCCTTTTCTATTTTGGATGTAGTATGGATTGTTTCTCTACCAAGGATGTGAGTTGAAAACCATATGCAACCACCTAGTATGGACATGGTCAAAAAATATATATAATTGACCATTTGCACAAAATTTAAAACAAGATATCTTTGGTATATTAAAAAAACCCTTAGGCACAAAGGGAAAACTATTTCTTCATCACCACACAAGAAACCTTTCCAACTCTTCCTTGAGATTCAATACCACTTTTAAATCTTTTATAAATCATTATTCTTGCATGAAATAACTTGCACATCCTTCTACCTGCTCCCCCTGAGAGGTAGCCTTCATCAATTCAGGGATGAAGATATGTCTTGAATTGCTCCCCTAGACAAATGCATCTTCTATGCATCTTGTTAGAAGGAGGGGCAACAACCCAAACTTATGTTTGAGATATTCAAATGTATCCTTTGAAATTTCCTTAGTAAATATATCTACAACCTATTCCTTTGTGGGCACATAATCCAATCTTACTTCTTGCTCTACAAATTTATCCCTTAAGAAGTGATACCTAATAGAAATGTGCTTGGTTCTAGAATGCATCACTGGATTCTTTGAAATATTGATGGTGTTTGTATTATCACACAAAATAGGAATGGGTTCATCATACATCACCTTGAAATCCTTCAATGTTTGCTTCATCCACAACACTTGGGTGCAACAAGATGTTGTAGCTATATACTCTACTTCTGTTGTTGATAAGGACACTGTGTCATACTTCTTACTAAACCAAGAGACCAATATATCTCCCAAAAATAAATCTCCACCACTGGTTCTTCTTCTATCATCAACACTCCCATCCCAATCAGTATCAGTATATGCACATAGAGAAAATTCATCATCTTTTTGATACCATAGTCCATAATCTGGAGTGCTCTTCAAATATCTAAAAATATTTTTGATAGCCTTTACATGATTTTCTTTTGGGTTAGCTTGAAAACTTGTAACCAAGCAAACAACTTGCATAATGTCAATCCTTGATACTATTAAGTATAATAGGCCCCCAATCATAGACCTATAAAGAGTTTGATCAACCTCATGTGACTCATCATCTTTTCTCAAATGACAACCTGTTACCATGGGAGTACTCATTGGTTTGAAATCTTCCATACCAACCTTCTTCAGCATCTCCTTGACATACTTTTCTTGAGAGATAAAGACACCATTATCTGACTGCATGTAATTTGGATTCCAAGAAAGAATGATAACTCACTTAACATAGACATTTCAAATTCTTTTTGTGTCTCTTCAGAAAGCTTCTTACACATTTCATCATTCCCACCACAGATTATATCATCAACATACACAACAAAAATTATTTTTGTGTCTCTTCAGAAAGATTCTTACACATTTTGTCCTCCACATTCTCCCAATACTGCTCCCAAAACAATATTTGCATGGGTCTCTTCACGACCCAACCCATCTTGCTTGTTGCAATCACTCACTCTACAAACACATGTTGTGGCTACAAGCTCTCTCTCTTGTTGCTCAGGATTCCTCACACACCCGCAATAGCTCTCACGAGGTTTCTCTCAACTGCTTGACACACTTTATTCTCAACACAAACTTCCTTATGACCAATGATCTATTCATAGCTCACCCATAGGTCTTGGTGGATCCTCTCCACTCTTAGGACTACCTACTTTGATACCAATTGATGCAAAAGAAAATAAAACTCCCTCTCGTTTCATAAACCAAGTTAACTACAAATTCAAGATTGCAAATAGGCCATTCAAACTTACAATTTCACAACCAACACACACTCAATTGGCATTTCCATTTGTCAATTAAATTGATCCAAATTGACACAAAACTTTATGGTGGAAAATTCTCTTATTCCTCCAATTGAAATTTTACATACAAAATTTTATTACATTTGTTATCATCTTCATTCCAGACTCCCAGTCACATTTTATTCTACAAAACTCACTACAACCCATAGCCTTCTACTTTGCTCTTACCTTCTTATATTTTTTTGTTCTAGTAACTTCTACGCAACCACTTCACTTCTTTTTCTGCACTCTAATTTCTCCTTCTATGGTGCGTCCCTCTTCCTTCTCAAGCTCACGCTCTCATTAAAAATACTTTGTATCTAATTTAGCATCACCCTCTTACTCTTTGAAGCATTTAACAAGCAATCTCTAAGTATTTAATCTACATTGAATTTTGTATGAATAACACATGATCCTTCCCCTGCCTTCCAGCGCAACTCCCTATTCTCTTTCTACATTGCCCTCTTGTCTCTCCCTTCTTTTTGTGTTTTTAAATCTGCATCATTAAAAACAAAAGAGAGCAAAAGTCTTTCGTTGTCTTTTCACATTCCCATCAAGCTTTCCAACATCCCTTTGTTTTCAACTTTGCCTCCCTCTTAATGTTCTCTGCTTTGTTTTCAAGATCTTTCATTGGCTTTTGGGAAACTGAAAAGGCACAATTAAATTTTAATTTCTAGATTTAATTTAAGTTCAAGGTTATTCAAGGTCTATGCTTCCACATTTGAATACATGTCGATTCAAGCAGTTGCAATTACAACATTTGACAAAATTCTCGTCAGCTAATCCATGTTGGTTCATATGGAGGCAATCGATCAATCATGTTCATAGACTATGCATCCACATTTTGCAAACCATGAGAATGCTGACAACAAATAGCGGAGATTGATAGTTTCTTCACTGATGCTCCTGCATCACTCAAGATGGCATTCTTTTCTTTAGCATTGTTCTCATGAGAATTATTTATATTAGCATCAGTAATAGGATGAGCAGGTTTAGTATAATCATACTCTGTAGCTCTCCAAACATCATACCCTAACAAAGTAAGGTAGGCTTCCATCCTCACACTTTAGAAAGTGTAGTTCTTCCATCAAACAATGGTGCTTTAGAAGAGGACTCCTTCTGAGCCATGTTCTTTAAACCAATATCTATCTTCAGTTGTTAGGCTACATCGAGGAACTTAGCTCTAATACCAATTGTTAGAATGCATAGATATACTGAGAGAGGGGGGTAAATCAATATATCTCTCAAATTAATTCAATTCAAATTTTACATTCAAAACTTATTATTTTCTTAACCAGATAAAGAATTCAAAAGCATAAGCACACAACCATAACACTAAATTTATGTGGAAAACCCTATAAGGGGAAAACCACGGTGAGAAATTTTCTTGGAGCTACTGTCCAAATCTAAACTCACAAAAATGAAACAACATTTACAACACAATTTTATTGCTTCAACCAAAAGGAATTTTACAACTCCCTACTAGTTACAACACTTACAGAAAGAGGCTACAACTTCAGCATACAACACTTGATGAACTCAAATGATCAACTACCACTACAACACCTTTACTGCCTCCAACTCATTGCCTTTAGCACTCACTCATAAAAATTTTCCTTCGTCTCACTTCCTTCTACACTTCACTTACACACTTCTACTTTTGGATCAATGCCTTTAACACTTCACTTGCACACTTCATCCTTCAGCTCACTGCCTTTAACACACTTCAAATACTCCTTATATTTGCACATGTTCTTCTACCTTTAGCTCACCGCTTTCAACATATATATCACTTTTAACACATTGAACACTCAACACACTACACAAAAAACTTGATCAAATGCTTGATCTTTCATTTATATCCTCCATAAGCTTCAAAAAAATTCTCCTTGTTGGCCAAACTAAAACGTGTAAACATGAAATGTGTAATGGCCATAATGAGTTAGCTCCAAATCATCGACGGGAAAGGGAAATTGAATTTGGTCCAAGCAAGGACATAAGAAGGACCTATTTTACATTAGCACACAATCCCATGCTAGTGCACACAACAAAAACTTGGTGGAAAAACCTTAATATACCAAGTCGTCCCAACAAACACTTAAACCTTCAAATATTAACTTCAAACCACAAGCGGTACCAAAGAGACTAGATAACATCATGCAAATCTCATTACAAGAATTAAATGATAGTCAAAAACATTTCCATGCCCTCCATTTACAACTTCATACAACATTAAGCTAACATAGGCAAACAAACATTGAACCAGTATCTCAGATTACACATCCAAATAACATAGTCTTAAGATAGAACATTGAAAAATTGACTTGCAATAAACCTCAACATTTGAAACTTGAAGGGAGAAAATAGATATACAATTTGAACTCATCCTTCAAACTATAAGACCACAACACCAATTGTGAAGAAATGCAGAGCATTTATCTAAACCTTCCTAACTATGACAGTATAGTCTTCACACTGCAAGTTTTGAAAACCTCTGTGGTAACTTGTATGTTCTAAAAATAGGAACATACATAATATACATTTTCATTTGATAAATTTCCAAACTACAAAGCACTATATTCAAATGCATAGGAATGCAAAGCATTATCCAGAGCATCTTTAGTACAAATTCCTCATTCACTGGCTGCAAGAAAATATTTTATACATTTGGCATCAACAGACAGTGAATACAACATTCACAACATCATTCACCTATTCACGAGTAACTAGAAATATAGGACAATTGTTATAGCAGGCCCATGGCATCCACAATCGTACTTAAAAATTTTGATTAACATACTAATTGCAACATATGCAACCATCTAAACACTACCACTCTACTGACGTTAATGCCAATACCCACAAAAATCTCTATTATATTGACATCAATTACAACACCTACAACAACCTTGCAACAAAGGATTTGAAAGTTCTAAGAATTTAGAGGTATGAGAAGGTTTCAAAAGGATTAAGTTATAGAAATTTGAGATTTGTAAAATCCTTAATTTTTTTATATGGGATTATATTGTTTAGATTACAATTTGCTTATGAGGATGATTTGAGGGATAAAACTATATGTAAAAATGAGATCTAGATATTTAGGGCCCATGGAAAACAAAAATTTTAAGGAATATAGCCTAGACCAAGGGTAAGGTACAAAACTAGTAGAAATGAATGATTAGTTAACTTAGTCAAATAAAATTTGGCCAAGACATCTAATCATATATTTAGCTCAATAATATTTAGGGTTTAGGGTTAGGATTTAGGGTTTATGACCTTTAGGATTTAGGGTTTCAAGGGTAAATAGGGTTAGTATTTAGGATTTATGACCTTTAGGATTTAAGCTTTCAAGGGTAAATAGGGTTAGGATTTAGGGTTTATGACCTTTAAGATTTAGGGTAAATAGGGTAAATAGGGTTTAGGTTATTAGACTTCAACTGAAAATAATTTGATCTTATTGATCCTAATCTTAAATCTAGAAGATTATTTAATTGAAAAAATACATAATTTATAAAATACATACCTTCTCTTTGATCTTAATATCTCCACATCCTTTCTTCACGTAATTTTTGTTCCTTTTTTATTGAATATGACCATGCAGTCATATTTTTCTTTGTCCTTTTATTTCCCATCTCCTTCTTTACAAAATGTGATCTCAATAATTCATTTGCCCTTTTTTTGTTGTACAATGTTTCCCAAAATTATAAATACAATTTTTTCAATTCTATGTTCCAAATGTAAAACACTTGCAAAAATACAAAAATGTTTTTTTCTTAGTTTTTTAATATTAAAAACATAAAAAATGACCTTATATATATGCAATTTGAATAACATTTAATTGCAAAAATTTGGCTAAAAATCACCTTCATTTGAAGGTGGCTAGTACCAAAAAATTAATATTATTTTATTAGAGAACCTTCATTCAATGGTCCTTTTTCACAAATAATTAATATTATTTTGGCTGCCCCAAAATAATCTTTGTTTGAAGGCAGCTTTGAATGAAGGAATTATCTTCAACCAAAGGTGCCTTCATTTGAAGGACCTTTAAACAAAGGACCTTGGCTAGACACTTTCAGTTTTTGCTTCAAAATTTCTAGTTTGAAACCTTAGGTTGGACCTTCAAATTTAATTAACTTGACAAGATAATTTACAAAATTGTAGTCCTCAAAACGAGCTTTCGAACAAGTATAATTTTAACATATTTTCATTTTATTAATATGTATTCATTTTCTAATTTTTACTAAACATAGGTTTTTCACCAAGCATCAAGTTTTTTGTTTTATACATGTGAAAAAATAGTAAAATACTAAAAAAAATCAAAAATATATTTGTGCACTAGGTATTGATATCATTGTTTTAGAAAAAAATTGAATGATGATATATACAAAACAAGTTATGCATTACAATGTACACCTATGTCCAAATTATAATTACCCTGATTTCAAAAATTAATTAAAAATATGAAAAATATCCATGCACTAGATATTGATGTTACAAATCTATATTTTAAAAATTAGAATTTTATCCTTTCTACAAAAAAAGTTATGCATTACGACATAAACGTTACTTTTAAAAATGATGTTTACTATAAAAAACAAGTTATTAAAACTACATAAAAAAAATCACAATTTATTTTAAAAAAATTAAAATATATATTTAGAATCTACATACAAATCATCACAAATCACTAGTTCGCATCATCTTCAAATTCTTAATGGTTTAGCTGCTATAGATCTCAAAAGGTGAAGATTTAATAAAAAATGTTGATTTCAATGTCCTACTTTGACCAAAAAGTGGGACTCATTATTGTGGGATTACCCATACACACATTATTTTAGGACCATTTGCACAATTAAAACTTGTTGCCTTTGATCTTTTACCTAGGTTTTCAAGGGGTCGACTTAGGAGAACATGTCCCCTTAGGATATATCAAGAATCATTCAAAACTATTTCAAAATATTATTAATCTCAAATAGTAGAAAGGAAAAAAAA